>JAXIVH010000045.1:295000-492500 GCA_036785325.1 Urophycis tenuis | reverse complement strand
CTACTGGGGATCAGTGATCACGATCCTATTGCTTGTTTAAACATTACTTCGGTAAAGTTAGAAAGATGTTCACAGATTCGGACTTCCGGGATCAATATGTCTGAGAAGAAACGTTGTTCAAACACAAATGATGCCTCTTTCACATCATAACAGCATAGACTACGAGCTACAAGAACCAAAACCCCTTTTTTTTTTACAAAAGCAAGCCGTCCTCCGAGCTGCACGGATAACATTGATCTCTACGTGCAGCCGGCGGTCTGACAAGTGCTCAGGGACCGTCTGCAAATTGCAATTCCATAAAAGACACTGCAAACAAAAATCAATGACTCCACTGTTATACAGTATAATGACTCCAAAATCACTCCACACATCAACAGTCTCCTCATGGTCATACTACAACAGTTGTTTGGGAGAAAACAGGTTTTGCATAATTTTGGGGATTTTTTATTGAGATATATCATTAATAACTTCAATATTAATCAATAACTCCACTGTTATACTGTATTGAGACTCCAAAATCACTCGACACATCAACAGTCTCCTCATGGTCATACTACAACAGCTGTTTTGTAGAAAACAGGTTTTGCATAATTTTGGTGATTTTTTATTGAGATATATCATTAATAACTTCAATATTAATCAATAACTCCAATGTTATATAGTGTAATGACTCCAAAATCACTCCACACATCAACAGTCTCCCCATGGTCAGACTACAACAGTTGTTTTGGATAAAACAGGTTTTTGCATAATTATGGGGAATTTTTATTGCGATTGCGATTCATCACACATCAACCGTCTCCCCATCGTCCAAATGCTAACTTTGACAAGACAGATTTTGAATAATTCTAACCACAGTGGCCATTCATTGCAATAGGAGCTTTCAGCTCAGAGTTATTGATTAATATTTAAGTTATTAATGATATATCTAAAAAAAAAATCACCAAAATTATGCAAAACCTGTTTTCTTCAAAACAACTGTTGTAGTATGACCACGAGGAGACTGTTGATTTGTGGAGTGATTTTGGAGTCATTATACAGTATAACAGTGGAGTTATTGATTAATATTGAAGTTATTAATGATATATCTCAATAAAAAATCACCAAAATTATGCAAAACCTTTTTTCTCCAAAACAGCTGTTGTAGTATGACCATGAGGAGACTGTTGATGTGTGGAGTGATTTTGGAGTCATTATACTATATAACATTGGAGTTATTGATTAATATTGAAGTTATTAATGATATATCTCAATAAAAAATCACCAAAATTATGCAAAACCTGTTTTCTCCAAAACAGCTGTTGTAGTATGACCATGAGGAGACTGTTGATGTGTGGAGTGATTTTGGAGTCATTATACATTATAACAGTGGAGTTATTGATTAATATTGAAGTTATTAATGATATATCTCAATAAAAAATCACCAAAATTATGCAAAACCTTTTTTCTCCAAAACAGCTGTTGTAGTATGACCATGAGGAGACTGTTGATGTGTGGAGTGATTTTGGAGTCATTATACTATATAACATTGGAGTTATTGATTAATATTGAAGTTATTAATGATATATCTCAATAAAAAATCACCAAAATTATGCAAAACCTGTTTTCTCCAAAACAGCTGTTGTAGTATGACCATGAGGAGACTGTTGATGTGTCGAGTGATTTTGGAGTCATTATACAGTATAACAGTGGAGTTATTGATTAACATTGAAGTTATTAATGATATATCTCAATAAAAAATCACCAAAATTATTCAAAACCTGTTTTCTCCAAAACAGCTGTTGTAGTATGACCATGAGGAGACTGTTGATGTGTGGAGTGATTTTGGAGTCATTATACTGTATAACAGTGGAGTTATTGATTAATATTGGAGTTATTAATGATATATCTCAATAAAAAATCACCCAAATTATGCAAAACCTGTTTCTCCCAAAGAACTGTTGTAGTATGACCACGGGGAGACTGTTGATGTGTGGAGTGATTTTGGAGTCTCAATACAGTATAACATTGGAGTTATTGATTAATATTGAAGTTATTAATGATATATCTCAATAAAAAATCACCAAAATTATGCAAAACCTGTTTTCTCCAAAACAGCTGTTGTAGTATGACCATGAGGAGACTGTTGATGTGTGGAGTGGTTTTGGAGTCATTATACAGTATAACATTGGAGTTATTGATTAATATTGAAGTTATTAATGATATATCTCAATAAAAAATCACCAAAATTATGCAAAACCTGTTTTCTCCAAAACAGCTGTTGTAGTATGACCATGAGGAGACTGATGATGTGTGGAGTGATTTTGGAGTCATTATACTGTATAACAGTGTAGTTATTGATTAATATTGGAGTTATTAATGATATATCTCAATAAAAAATCACCAAAATTATGAAAAACCTGTTTTCTCCCAAACAACTGTTGTAGTATCACCACGGGGAGACTGTTGATGTGTGGAGTGATTTTGGAGTCATTATACTGTATAACAGTGGAGATATTGATTTTTGTTTGCAGTCTTTTATGGAATTGCAATTTGCAGACGGTCCCTGAGCACTTGTCTGACCGCCGGCTGCACGTAGAGATCAACCTTATCCGTGCAGCTCGGAGGACGGCTTGCTTTTGTAAAAAAAAGGGTTTTGGGTTCTTGTAGCTCGTAGTCTATACTGTTATGATGTGAAAGAGGCATCATTTGTGTTTGAACAACGTTTCGTCTCAGACTTATTGATCCCGGAAGTCCGAATCTGTGAATATCTTTCTAACTTTACCGAAGTTTAAAAATTTGAGTAAAGAAGCATCATTGTGATCTCAAATTGATTTAAGATCGGCCTATTGAATTCTGAAACTGCTGTTAATAATTTTACTTTAGGTTTTGAAGAGTATTGCTGGTATAGACAGATAGATAGATAGATAGATAGATAGATAGATAGATGGATAGATGGATAGATAGATAGATAGATAGATAGATAGATAGATAGATAGATAGATAGATAGATAGATAGATAGATAGATAGATAAGTCTAATTATTGGTTCTCCCCAGTTATCAGAGGTTATGAGATAAAATAAGATAAGATAAGATATTCCTTTATTAATCCCCCTTAGGAGAAATTCACAGTGACCAGCAGTACAAGGGGATAGAGGAGTGCAATAGAAGACCTGAATATAGAAAATATACAGTAAACAATAAATATATTTACCTAAATTAAGATAAGATTATATGCAAGCTCTTAGAATCAGGTCAGATGAAAAATGAAAACCTATATACATACATGCTAGTCATCATTGAGATGAGCAGTGCAATTAGTAGGTGGACATACGTGGTAGTCATCATTGAGTCTAACAGTGCAATTAGTAGATGAAGATAAAACAGTGCAATTGGTAACCGAGTCCTGCTGGGGTGTAGATATAAAAAATAAAAAGTAGAATAAATGTGCAGATAAATTGGTCTTAAAAAAAATGGATGTGCTAGTGAGCAAAATGTGCAAAATACAAAATGTGCAAATATACAGAGGTAGTAAGTAGACATGTGAGAAGGCATAAGTTACAGCGGCCTAGGAAAACAGTCCAGAGGTGTGGGGTGCGGTGTTCAGTTCATTATCTGGAGGTGTTGGGGCTATCGAGATGTTGGGAGAGGGTGGTTGAGGTGTTGTAGAGTCTGATAGCTGTGGCTGAGTGAGCCTGTGGCTGAACGTGCTCCTGAGTTGCCTCAGCTCGGCATAGAGAGGGTGAGAGGGGTTGTCCAGGATCGCCTGTAGCTTCCCCCTCATCCTCCTCTCTGTCACCGCCTCCACACAGTCCAGCTTCATCCCCACCACAGAGCTCGCCCTCCTCACCAGCTTATTCAGCTTGCTGGCACCACCGCTCCCAATGCCTCCTCCCCAGCACACAACAGCGAAGAAGGTGACACTGGCTACCACAGACTGGTAGAACATCTGTAGCAGCCTAGTGCACACATTGAGAGATCTGAAACTCCTCAGGAAGAACAGCCTACTCTGTCCCTTCCTGTAGAGGGCCTCAGTATTGTCCGACCAGTCCAGTTTATTGTTCAGGTACACCTCAAGGAACTTGCAGGTATCCACCATCTCCACCTCCTCCCCATATATGGAAACCGGTAATGGGGGGCTCTTTCTGTGCCGGAAGTCCACCACCAGCTCCTTGGTTTTCCCGGTGTTAACCATCCCACAAAGTAATTCACTAGTTCCCTGTACTCCTCCTCCCTGTTTTCTGTGATGCATCCAACAATGGAGGAGTCGTCAGAGATCTTCTGCAGGTGGAATGTTTGGGAGTTGTAGCAGAAATCCGAGGTGTAGAGGGTGAACAAGAATGGTGAAAGTACAGTTCCCTGGGGTGTGCCGGTGTTGCTTGTCACCATGTCTGACAAGCAGTGTCGCAGCCTGACATACTGCGGCCTGTCCATGAGGTAGTTTGTAATCCATGCCACCATGTCAGGATCAACCTGCATCACCAGGAGCTTCTCAGCCAGCCGGCCTGGCTGGACGGTGTCGAAAGCACTGGAGAAGTCGAAGAACATGATCCTCACCATGCTCTGCGGCCTCTCCAGGTGTGTATAAGCTCTGTGAAGCAGGTAGATGATGGCATCCTCCTATAGATGGGCATGGCATTCTAGATGATGGCATCCTCCTCCAGCCTATACACAACAGCATTGCTGCCTGGGAGAAAGTAGGATGACCCAAGACATTAATCTCTTGTCTGTGAATAAATTATACAGTTTTCTTCGTAGAGTTGTTGTGTTGAATGCATTTCATTTATTTGTGTTGTTCGTGTATGTAGATGTTGTATCTCTGATTTTTGCATTTTTTGTATAGACCTGCAGGGCTCTCTTGTAAAGTGTATTTTCTACTGTCAATGTGACTTCCTGTTTAAATGAATTTAAAAAAGAGATGGCACACCTGCCACGCCTTACATCACAAAACAACAGATCTAGGTGGAGCCTACTATAGAGACTACTATTGTTACCATTGGGACAGATTTATTTTCTGTCCAGACCATAGGCTATCTATTCGGGACATTGATGTGTTTTCTTCCAACAGACAACAGGAGAGGAGAACATGACAGATTCTGCTTGTCTGCCACCATCTGGTTTCGTCACCGTCACCATGTGACTGTCTGCAAAGTCCTTCTAGGCAAGTCCTCCAGAGACACTATAGAAGGAGGAGACACATCACAGAAAAAATTACCCTTTGAAATGCATGGGGAAACTTTGTAACGCCAAGATGGCAGTTGTTTGCACATGTCCTGCCTCTTCTGGTGCCGTTGCTCCAATCATTTTGCAGGTCCTACGCGGTCAAGCTTTTTGCGACACTTGGACACATGGTCCTTAAGCAGTCAATACCAAATCAGATACAGGCAAGGTTAAAGTTACTTTGTTGATCTCTTGCTTTATAAAAAAAAACCCTTTCAGCAATTTTACCCGAAAGGGTAATCCAGGCATCCAGGCACTGCTGAGTCCTCAAATAATTACTACAGGTGGCAGGACACTCTATTGTGGACAAAGTCTTAGATGTACAGGGTGAGGAGGAATGAAGACAGGACCGTCCTCTGCTGAGCACCAATGTTACACACACTGTGTCAGATACAGAGCTCTGCAGATGAAAGTACAGCGGACGTCCAGAGTTCTAGAGGTCACACACACACACACACACACACACACACACACACACACACACACAATGTATGATGTGTTAATAATAATAATAATAATGAATTTTATTTGTATTGCACTTTACATTTTAACAATCACAAAGTGCTACAGAGCAGAGGAGGGAATTAAAAACAGAAATGGCAATAAATAGTTTTAAAAAGTGTGAAACCTAAAAACCAATAAAAGAACATTTAGCAGAATGCTTTTTCAAAGATATAGGTTTTTAGGCCTCGTTTAAAAGCATCTGTAGTCTGTGGGGCCCTGAGGTGGTCAGGGAGGGCATTCCACAGCTTCGGGGCAGCAGAGGAAAAAGCCCGGTCACCCATGGTGTGGAGCTTGGTTCTGGGGACTTGGAGCGTGTTTGTGGCTGCAGAGCGGAGGGAGCGTGAGGAGGTCTGGGGAGTGAGGAGTTCCCTGAGGTAGGGGGGGGGCGTGACCATGAATGCACTGGTGGGTGAGAAGGGAGACCTTGTACTGAATTCTGAGTGCGACCGGGAGCCAGTGGAGCGATTTCAGGATGGGGGTGATGTGGTCATGTTTGCGCACCCTCATCAGGATCCTGGCAGCGCTGTTCTGAATGTATTGGAGTCTCTGTATGGTCTTGCCAGAGATCCCGATGAGGAGAGCGTTGCAGTAGTCCAGCCTGGAGGAGACAAAGGCGTGGACGAACTTCTCTGCATCACCCAGGGTAAGTGTTGGACGGAGTTTAGCGATGTTTCTGAGGTGGTGAAATGAGATCTTGCAGAGGTGTTTGATGTGGGTGTCAAAGGTAAGGTGAGAATCCATTTTAACACCCAGGTTAGTGACAGATGTGGAAAGGGGGATGTTCTGGCCAGAGAAGGTGATACTGGTGATGGTAGAAGAGCGGAGCTGATGTGGTGTGCCGACTAGGATGGCTTCAGTTTTGGAAGTGTTTAACTGTAGGAAATTGAGCTTCATCCACGCCTCTATCTCCTCCAGGCAGGTGGTCAGGGTGGACGTTGGCAGGGGAGCAGAGGAAGTGGGGGTTGTCCTTAAGTATAATTGTGTGTCATCAGCATAGCAATGGTAGGATATCCCATGCTTGCTGATGACATTGCCCAGGGGGAGCAGGTAGAGGGAGAAAAGGGTGGGGGCCAGCACTGAGCCCTGAGGGACACCGCAGGTGACGTTATGGGTGAGTGACTTAGCTTTACCGAGGGCAACATGCTCGGTTCTGTTGGTCAGATATGAAGTGAACCAGTGGTGTACAGTTTCTGAGAGTCCAATGGTGTATTTTAGGCGGTGGAGGAGGATGCTGTGGTCAACCGTATCGTGTTAGTACTTGCACTGACCCCCTACATGGGTGTAGGGGTATTTTACATATACTGCATATACTGTATATATGAGTGTGTGTGTGTGTGTGTGTGTGTGTGTGTGTATATACTGTATATATGTATCTACCATTACGTGTCTGTGTGTTCATCTATGTGTTATATATCCATGTGTGTATTTTTAGGATGGTGTTCCCTACATGGGGTCCAGTGCTGGGACCAATGTGGCGACGGTCAGCATCAGCACCACCAAATGACGTGCCCATCGTCTGTCCTCCCTCTTTCTCTGCTATCGGTCTGGTCCCCTTCAACATCAACCCCCACTTCCTGGACCATGACCCCCACAGCACATTTATGGGGGTTGTTGTGGAAATTTTGCTCAGCTACTGGTGAATAATGAAATAGAGACTTCTGCCGGCCGACAAGGTTTTATTTTCCTTGCAAAGCGGTGAAAATGGAGAAAGACCCCGAGCATGGGGATACCTAAACATTTATACCTGAGGAACACCCCCTAGAATATGCATTACATCCATTTGTCTGCTGCAGGAGCCGGCCCCCTGTGGATGTGCTTTACACCTAGGGTGTCCTGCATTTCCTGCATATCCTGACTTTGCATTTAGGTGCAAAGTTAAGTCTAGACATCACACAAAACAATTTGATTAGGAAGGGGAAATGTTGGGCGTCTCAATGGTTAAGACAATTAAATTGAGGAAGGGGAAAAGGTTGGGCATCTCAATGGTTAAGACAAATAAATTGAATTTGCCATTACAGGGTCAGCCCAGACACATACACACACATCACACTACTCTCATGTGCACAATAAATGTAACCACTGTGTGTGTATCTGCAGACCAGAGAGCAGAGGATTTTGCAGTACCATGAAGAACCTGACACCCCCCCCCTGTATTGGTGAGATAAATCTCTTATTTCTTTTATTAATACATATTGACTATGATGTAATGTAATTTAGCAAAAATATTCATAAGTATGATAGTAATGTGAGTAATATACCTTTCAGTGAAAGACATGGAGAAATATATGTATCAAGTATGATACATATTGAGTCTGTATGTGTCTAGGCTCTAAGAGAAGGCTGTATGCTGCTGGTTGATGGGAACAAAGCTACTCTACTGGGGGGCACAAATGCTCACCTCATCATCAGGTAATACAGCCCATAATTATTGGACATAATACAGATCTATATATCTATTTATGTATCAGCTAGATGGGAGCTGTGTGTTTCAGGGGTAAGGCGACTGTGGAATGACACAGGAAGTGAATTCATCTTCCTGTTGACTGATGAACGCTTACCAACCAGAGATCTTGTTTAGGCCTGCTGGACTGTCGATGGGTGCATAAATAAAGGTTTCACAGCACAAGCCTCACTCTCTTCCTCCTTCATGTCAGGTGCTGCTGGTAAGGCTCTCGGGTCAAAGTTGGATCCGATAGGATCAGCAGTAGAATAATACAAAAGACATGTGACCAAACATATATGTTTATTAGAGTTCAAAGGTGAAATCGTTTCTGTAATGATTATATAAAAGTTTAGCCCAACGTGCAAGAATACATCATAAAAATTGTTAGCCTTGTGAAGCTCTGATAGAAAAGGGAAACAGTGACGGCATCTATAGCAATCAAAATGGTCAGCAATTGGTCTGAACGGATTGGATTTTGAAACTACTGGCATCACTTCACTGTCTCCTAGCAACAGTGTTCGCTTATCCCTGACCTCTTGTAGGAGATGGGGGTCAAAGGTTGCATGACTGGGTGAACACTTGTGTTTGAAGGACTTGAGTGGTGGATTGTTGTACTCCATATAGATTAATTTGTTTACAGATTTGATTTTGTACTTTTATTTGTAATTGTTTTAAAAATCACTAATTTTAATTCTCCTGTATGAATGTGTACCCAATATGGGCAAATCCATGCTAAAACATTACATAGTTTTATTTATTTTTATTACATTAAGTAATTTTAATTCTCCACATGTAAAAATCATCATAAATTATTGAATATCTCCACATACACAGACACACACATTCAAAAATGTGGAGAAATGCTTGAACTACAAAACTACAAAAATTATATTTTGATTAAAAACTGAAATGATCATACCTAATACCATTATTGAAAAACTACCAAGTGCCTACAAACCCCCACATGTCATGGCACATTGATTGCTAGTAACCCCATTCTAAAGCAAGTAACAGCTACTCTTACAACACCACCCTGATAACCCTGAAATGTAAATAAAATATGAATAAAATATCTTGTTTTAGAGAGAATGTTATTATTGCATCTTCCTTACACAGCAGAGGGAAGCAAGTAGTTCTGCCTCAGTTAACATACAAGTAGGTTTCTATACAAAGGAAAACCTGTTTCCCTGTAAATGCTGTGAGATTTTACCTTTACAGTGCAGAGGCAGGCTTTAGTAGTGGGAGGTACAAACCCATGTAACTCTAGAATTCAGAGAGTTCCAACGAGTGCTTGACGTGGAATCTGGTTCTGTGGTTATC
The DNA here is from genome assembly GCA_036785325.1 of Urophycis tenuis. Classification (NCBI taxonomy): domain Eukaryota; kingdom Metazoa; phylum Chordata; class Actinopteri; order Gadiformes; family Phycidae; genus Urophycis; species Urophycis tenuis. The sequence continues at coordinate 483,033 of JAXIVH010000045.1, read as the reverse complement.
CTAAATCTGTGGAGTTAGGATAATACAACACATAGCAGAAATAGCTAGTAGCATTACTTAGCAGAGCTAGCTAAAACTAAAGGAGAGTAAGAGTAACATAGCAGTGTTAACGTTACCTAACTTTTACAGTGGATTAAACGTACAACAGACAAAGGTTAGCTTGGCTTGTAATTCCAAGAAGAGTGCTGGGTTCTCTGACCCACGGGCCCAGTGTTCCTCAATGTTCTAGAGAGGCAGAGGGGCGCATGAAAATGGGATGGATGGGATCATTTGAATGTATTTAGTGAATGGGAAAGCTTTTATACATAAAAGCTGTAAATGAATGACTGTCCATGCTTGTACCAAACTTTATCTGCATCTGCATCAGTGAGCTTGAATCAAACATTTACATTTTTTCAATTCATCACTTTGCTGAGCAATGGGTTCATTAATTTAATTGAAAGGAGTAATTCATGTTTTTTTTTAGATAGTTTGAAACTACATTATCCTGAAAACATGATATTTCAATTTCTTAATGTATTGGAGGTATCGGAAGTTTTGTGGAACTTTTGGTGTTTCTTAAGAGACCTGCTCCTCCTGCAGGAAATCTTCCAGTAGAGAAAGCGCATCATCATCACATCAAATGAAATCAAACTAGCTAAAGCATGGCACTTTAGAGGTGAACACAGTCACATCGTCAGGGGACATGACTACATTTCCCAGAATCCTCTACGTCTGATGGTTGTTGTTCCAGGGCTGCCACTAAGCATCGGCATTGCCATTCTCCTCTGGCTGCAGCTGTTCCTTCTCTGTACAGTCCTCCTGAGGGGGGCGCACTCTCTTAAAGAAACCCAACTAGAGGAGGAATAGGATAGAGAAGAGGAGAGGAAGAGTTGAGAAGAAGGTATATGTTCAGGGATGATGAAGATAAATAGACACTCTTTGTTTATATATATATATTGTGTTACCTTATACATGATGAAGCTGAGTATGTAATATTTGTTACCTTAAACATGACAAAGATGAGTATATAAAATAATGTGGTACCTTGTACATAATGATGAATATATAATATCTAACATGTTACCTTATACATGATAAAGATGAGAAGTGCCAGCAGCAGTAGACCTGCAAGAACTGCCAGGGCTACAATCCAACCCGGAATCGGCTGGGTGGTGTCAGTCACCCACAGCACAGAAACACTCACCTACACACCACATAGATGGATATAAACATGTATATACAGTATGTTTCCCTGTAGAGTGAAACCGGGTTATGGTCGTTATCTAGTTTAGGAATTAATATCTAAATCCAAATATAAGGCAGGCAAAAAAATTGGCAAAACCAATTTGTCGAAAAAATTAAAATCATGCTCCATAGAATAAGAAAAGCAGGTGTTGAGAGTGTGTATAATGGTCCACCCTCAAGCTTGTGTGCTTTAAAAGAACTAATAGGCTTATATCCCTCACATGAAGTTTGGTCTTTGCCCTCCTTATAAAAGACTGAGATGATAGAGATGATGCTTCCGACCAACTTTTTGGTGGGTTTGAAAGATGAAAGATGATAATTAAATTATTTTGATAATATTGGGGTTATCTTTTCTGCAAAACATATATAATACTCTCCCGGGAACCCATCCGAACCAGGGACTTTGTTATTTTTAAGAACTTTTTATAGAATCAAATATTTCCTGTGAAGAAATTGATAGTTGTATGATATCAGAGGCATCCTCAACCAATAATTATGGTAAATATAAAATTTTAAAGAATGCCTGTGCTTTACTGTGGCAGCTAATTGCATTTTTGCAAGAAAATCTTTCACATGTGGAAAGAAGAACCTATTAACCACTGCAAGCTATGCTACTAAAATCTGTTTGATTCAGTCAACAGTGTGAACAGTGAAGCTACCACCACCCTACCGAGTAATGTAGTGTAAACTGGTAATGTCACTACTAGCGACACTACTGCCCAACACTGAATTCGACAAGATTGACCTGCGATAGATCGACAGTTCTTGATTAATTGTGTTGATTTGTAAAATTGAAGATACTTATGACAGACGGAATTAATAAAAAAAGTCTTACGGTGGTGCTGTTGGAGGGCATCTCTGACACCAGCTTCTTGTATGGCATCTCTATCACACTGAAGGATGCGGACGACCTCACCATATATGACCTGTTCTGGTTCTCTGACTAGACAAACACACACACATGCAAGCACATTCATTTATAATGATTTACACATGAGTGTGTGTATTGATACTAGGTGTCCGTAAATTAAACATATTGTGTCATGAAGTGTGTATAGATGTATATATAGAGTTAACAGCCACTTTAGGGTAAATGTGTGTATATATAATATACAGTACACACGGTATATATATAGTACATATTATATATATATATATATATATATATATATATATATATATATATATATATATTATATACCCTAGTGTAGATCAAAGTGTGTATGTATTTTGTACATATTTGCATGAAGTGTACAAATATATATTTCATAATGTATTTAAACTATGTACCCGGAGGAAGTTGTTGACAGCCAGCCTTGAGTATATGAACAGCGTAGCGCTCTGTTTTCGCTCCAGACGACCCACCTGGCAACGCAGCTTCAGACACACCGCAGTGGTGCAGTCCTACACACACATGGAATGCTATTACAGTCCAAATACATACAATTAAAAATAAAATTAACTTCCATGCCCGTCTACGTGTGTTTGAATTGGCAGTGGCTGTGTAGAGACCAATGCCATCTCTCCACAGAAATATAGTTCATTAATGGGACGTGTGTGTGTGTGTGTGTGTGTGTTACAAGGCTCTGCAGGTTGTCTTGGGTGTGTGTTTCCTCCAGATCTCTCTTGTGGACATGGTTGGGCTGCCGTCCCTCGTTCCCCCTGTCTCCAGACCCAGTGATGTTCTTTTCAATGGAGACTGGGATCTACACACATGACATATACAATTTAAAGGGATACACCAAGAAGTCTTGTAATTGGCTTTTGCCTGTCTGACTAAATTTGCGAATGCGTATTAGTCTGGAACCTCTGAGTTAATTTTCAAGTGAAAAGGGTGTTATCTGCAGGCGAAGACCAAAATACCTCTGGATGCAATTGGATAGATTGCTACAAGCAATCAGAACAGCAGAACATGCGACACACCAGTAGCAGCCATCTTGGTTGTTAAGGCAAATGTAACAGCAACACTCCCATAAGGCGCCACTTTGGACAGTTATCGTATGAAGCCCAGGCCATATTAGATTAACAGGGCCTTCTCAGACCAGAACTGCTGGAAGTCTATCTTAAGTAGAGGGGGGAAGTTGTTAGATTCCAAATTCATCATTGTGCGTAAAGCTGGAAAAAAAATGTGATCTGGCAATTCACCAAAAAAACAAAAGATATATTGTTTATAAAAAGCCTGAAGTCTGGCTCCCAACAGTATGGAATGGTGCCGTTCCTTCTACAAAATAGAAAGTCACATTACATGAAATGCCCAAAAAGGCGAAGCCGCCATCTAGTTTCTTTTTTTTTTTTTGAAACACACAAAAGAGAATATACAACATGGATACGACGCATATACAGTTACAATTGTTTAACTCATATTCTCTTTATGTCTGGTCTAAACATTATGAAATACTTATTCACTGGCGATAATACATTTCATAATACTTAAACAAAAGCAGCACACATATACACAAAGCACACAAATACCTTAACTCATACCACCAATTAATTCACAATACAATAAATGTAGCATTAACAAACGCAATTATAATAGGAATAAAAATAACTAAATAAACGAAATGATGAAATAAATTAAACAGTAAAAGTTCTGGCATTGCCTGTATACAAATACATGTACATTGTTTACCCAGCCTCCATTGGGTTATGCTGGAGGGCTATGGATTCAACCAGGAAACATATATTTTTTCTCCTCCATCATCCATCCATCATTGCCTTCATGTTAGTTGGTCTATTTCCTGCTTTGAATGTTGGTTAAATTCTGAAACAGCACCCATTGACAGAAATGACAATGCCAAAGTCATTGCGATTTGCCATTATACTATACAGGCCTGGCTCGTCTCACACAATGATATCTGCAATGATGAGCTCAGTTTAACAGTCAATATTCCCCCTTTTTTGTTTCCTCAATAGCTCTTTGAGAGCTGATACATTTCATCTTAGCCTTGTTTGCACATTGGACTAAAATAAACTCTAGCCATCCCCTTTGTGCACAGAGATGCGTATCTTACACAAGAACGCCCACTTTGTTGTATTTTTATAGGTCTATATTCACATGCACTGTGCAGTCTCCCCCCAGAAGTCTGGCTATAGCATTGTCGAACTTCTAAATCCAAGATTAGGTTCCCCTCTTTGATTCTCCGCTTCAGCAATTATATCATCTGGCTGGGTAGTCAACATGTACAGTAATAGTGAGGAGATTGTTGTTGGTGCCGAAGAACAAGAGTGCCAGGAACTCTATATAGTTTAAGCTGAAGTTATTTATTGGTCTCGTAGGCCTACGAGGAGAAGCAGAGGATTTCATCGAGCAAGAGATTTGTGCGCAAATCTTCCTCAGTTCCTTCTGCCTGCTCCCGGAGACACAGTGTATTATATACAAGTCCCAAATCGGAACAGCATGACAGGAGTGTCCCATTCTGATTGGCTTATAATGTATAAAGATTACATGTTACTAAGCAGATTTGACATGACGTAGGTGTATCCGTCAATCACTTTATGTTATGTCTCCAAGTTCCAGAGAACCAGACTTAAAGTCGCCAAGAGGAATACAATCTTCACTATGTCCTTCTTCAGAATGTCAGATCAACCTAACCGTACCATTGCTAGATAATATTTTTCCTAACATACACCTTTCAACTTTCAGCGATGCATCACCGGTAGCCCAAAAATCACAGCACCGAAAATAGTGCCACATTTTCTGGACATTTGTAGACAAACTACATTTTTCTGGTGTTGTTTCTGGCACTGATTTTGAATAAGCCACAATGCGGAACACATTGGAAATCTAGGAAAGTAATTAAAAGTGTATTCCTCTCACATGAACAGGAGGCTAGGCTACCGTGTCTCTGCAGAAGCCAATGGAAGAGGAATGCAAATGCTTACCCAGTAAACCCCCCTTCTGAACATACTGTACTGTTTAGAAGAACATACTGTACTGTAATAATGGATGGATGGAATTAAACAGCTTGTCTGAATCTGAGTAAGACAAGCCTTTTCAAAATGTACTGATATCTCAGCATATCGCTTCAAACATCTTACCTATCTCATCAAGCCTGTGTCAGAAAAGGACAGGAAATATAATCTGTGTGTGTGTTTGTGTGTGTGTGTAACTCACAGACACGTTGAAGGGGTTGATCTCGACGTCTGTGGTGCAATTGATTGGTCCGTCCATCTCATAGTAAGTTATGTACAGCAGAGAGCCGTTGCCATAGCGATAGGGCCAGTCCACCTCCAGCATGGCCTTACTAAATGTACTGGGACCACTGTTGTGTAGCTGAAGACAGATTATATAATATTGTAATTGAGTGTGTGTATGTGTACGTGCATTTGGGTGTCAATGTTTGTGTGTGTATCAATGTGCATGTTTGTGTGTGTATTGTGTACCTCATATACGTGTAGTATTTGGGGTCCGATGTCATCTCCCAACACCGGGGGGTTTCTAGGCTTCCAGTTGGCTATTGGTAACAACACCTGGTCAGGAGCAGACACACTGCACACACACAAACACAAACAGAGCAAATGAACACAACAGTGTATATATACAGTATATACACACACTCAATGGCCACTTTATTAGGCACACCTTGCTAATACCGGGTTTGACCCGCTTCTGCTGTCATCTTTTATGGAATAGATTGAACAAGGTGTTGGAAGCATCCTCAGAGAGATGAGTCCACATTGACATGATAGCATCACGCAGTTCAAAGTCACAATCGCTATCAATTCCTTCACATGTCAAGACATACAAAGGAATTGAGTTTCTCACCCTCCCACGGTGAAACAGATAAAGTGCACAGGCACAACAGACAAGACATTCCCAATACAAAAAGTAAACATACAATTTTAGAAACAGATAAGATAAAGATAAAAAGACAATAAAAATAAATATGCAATGTCGGAATCTACTGCTGATTTGTCGACTGCTAATCCATAATACAAATCTCCCATTCCACCACATCCCAAATGTGGTCTATTGGATTGAGATCTGGTCACTGTGGAGGCCATTTGAGTACAGTAAACTCATTGGCATGTTCAAGGAAGCAGTCTGAGCTGATTCAAGCTTTGTGACATTGCATGTTAACATTCAGAAATGCTCTTCTGTTGTAACCAGTGGTTATTTGAGTTAATGTTGCTTTTCTATCCACTCACACCAGTCTGGCCATTCTCCTTTAACCTCTGGAATCAACAAGGCATTTTCACCCACATTACGGCAGCTCATTGGATGTTTTCCCCTTTTCTGACCATTCTCTGTAAACCCTACAGATGGTTGAGTGTGAAAAGCATATCAGCATATCCAGCATATCAGACGTTTCTGAAATACTCAGACCACTCTGGCATTTACATTTAGGGCATCTGGCAGATGCTTTTATCCAAAGCGACTTACAAAGAGTACATTTGCCATAAGAAGGTGAAACATTTCATTGCTGCTAATACAGTAAGAAAGTCACCAGAACAACTTTCAAGCTTTTCAATTGCTAGATTAACTATTGCTAGTATACAACATCTCTAAATAAGTGCCAAGTTACAAAGAGCGATCAAAGTGCCAAATAACAAAGAGTGATTAAAGTGCCAAGATGTACAACAAATAAGAGCATGAGGGCAGGGTTATACACGGTTCAGATGAACTCTGAACAGGTGGGTCTTAAGTCTCTTACGGAAGATGGGGAGTGACTCTGCAGTCTTGACATTGGCAGGGAGCTCGTTCCACCACTGTGGTACCAAAATGGAGAGGAGTTGAGATTTCGCCATCCAACCTTTTCCTCGTTTTAGTGATGGCAGTACCAGTTGACCAGCTGAGGTAGTTGAACGGAGTGCTCGAGCAGGGGTATGGTGTTTCAATGTTTGGAGGTAGGTAGGGGCAGTTCCATTGACAGCTTTGTAGGCCAGTAGCATCGTCTTAAATTTGATGCGAGCCACTACAGGAAGCCAGTGGAGGTCTTGAAAGAGGGGGGTCATGTGGGAGGCGTGCTGCAGCGTTCTGGATCCGCTGCAAAGGTTTAATCGTGGTTGCAGGGAGTCCAGCTAGAAAGAGTTGCAGTAATCAAGGTGGAAGATGACAAGTGCTTGGGTCAGGAGCTGTGTCGCTTCCCTCGTGAGGAAAGGCCGGATCCTGCGGATGTTGTAGAGTGCAAATCTACAGGAGTGGGTCACTGCATTGATGTTTGCAGTGCAGGACAGTTGGTTGTCGACTATTATGCCCAGGTTCCTTGCGGTCAGTGAGGCAGATACTGTGATGCCCTCGACCGAGACCAGCAGGTCCCTGTGAGGGCAGTCTTTGCCCGGTATGAAGACAAGCTCAGTCTTTGAGAGATTGAGCTTGAGTTGATGTGCAGTTGGCCAAAAGCTGATGTCTGCCAAGCATTCTGAGATGTGTGTTGCAGTCAAAGTGTCAGAATGCCTTGTGATGTGATTACAGAGCTTAGAGATTGGTATATAGGGAGAACAGAAGCCGTCCTAGTACTGAGCCTTGAGGGACACCAGTGTTTAGCGAGCAGAGTTTGGACAGGGAGCCGTTCCATGTGACCTGATAAGTGCGATCCATAAGGTAAGATGTGAACAAGGCTAGCGCAGTGTCAGTAATGCTGAGGTCAGCGAGGGTGGCGAGGAGGGTCTGGTGGTTCACGGTGTCGAACGCCGCAGACAGGTCGAGGAGAACAAGTACCGAGTACCAAGTATCGGTCACCGTCAGGAGGTCCGTCTCTGTAGAGTGCGCAGTCTTGAAGCCAGACTGATGGGGATCAAGCAAGTCGTTTTCTGAGAGGTAGGAGGACAGTTGGTTAGAGACTGCACGTTCCAGGGTTTTAGAAAGGAATGATAGCAGAGATACCGGTCTGTAGTTCAGGATGTCAGCAGTGTCGGGTGTAGGGACGTGACCTGAGGTGAGGGAAGAGTTAACGAGGGAGGTGATGGACGGTAGGATGTCGGTTGAGATGGCCTGGAGAAGGGAGGAGGGTCAAGAGGACAGGTGGTTGCATGGTTGGATGTGACCAGTTTCAGGACCTCTTTGGAGGAGAGAGGGGTAAAACAGTCAAGTCTAGCAGAGGTGGGAGCTGGGGGAGGGAGAATAGCTGTGGAGGTGGGGTTAGGGAAGGTAGCAGCAGGGGTAAAGGAGATGCTGATGTCCGCCATCTTCTTGTTAAAGTAGTCGGCAAAATCGTCAGCAGTGAGTGAGGAAGGGAGGGGGAGGGAGGGTTGAGGAGAGAGGAGAACATGGAAAACAGTTTTCTGGGGTTGGAGGCAGACAACCATGGGCACCAACAACCATGTCATGTTCAAAGTCACTTAAGTCACCTTGCTTCCCCATTCTGATGTTTTAAAGTGCAGCAGATTGTCTTGACAATGCCTAAATGCAAAATGCATTGAGATGCTACCATGCCATTGGCTGATTAGAAATGTGCGTTAACGAGCAGTTGGATTTTATGTGACAGACCAACACAAAAGTGGCACATAATTGTCGAAGGAAAATTAAGATTTTTTTTTACAAATAAAAAACTGAACAAGGAATGAACACACCAGAGAGGTCAGGGATCAAGTTGGGGCGAAATGTAATGCAGAGTTAGTTTAGAAAAAAACATCCCAAGCTCTGAACATCTCTGTTCAAACTATCATCCGAAAATGGAAATAGTATGGCACAACTGCAAACGTACCAAGACATGGCCATCCATATGAACTGACAGGCCGGGCAAGGAGAGCATTGGTCAGAGCAGTGTTTTTCAACCTTAATTGTGCCACGGCACACTTCAGACAAGGAAAACATCCCACGGCACACCAACATGTTATGAACCGCGAAATGTATTAAAAAAAATAATAACAGACATTCTCTGTTTTTTGTCTTTATTGCAGTTAGACTTCAAAAGCCAAGCTTGCAGAGATATGCTGTGGTAAAAGGGAGCAATGTTGAGATAGCCATGTTTGCCACTGAGTGACAAACAATACTGCCATTCTATCTAACTATCCAGGTGTAAGTCTGCATGCAGCAGTTTTAATGTCTTCTTTCAGTTCAATTAGTTATTCTTACTCCTGCAAAGTCAAATTTGTGTCTTTATCAAACACATACCTATATGGGTCCCTGACCCAGTTGAATGAGTTGGTGTTGGCTGAGAGAAAATAAAATGATATTTTCTCTTCTCTTCTATTTTTATTATCAATGCCACCTACACCAGGACACGCTGCCTTTGTTTACTCCAGAGAACAGCTGATCACACTAATACCGGCCGGCATGGTGGCCAGACCAGCAGATTTACCACCCGATCTCTGGAGAAAAACTCACCGGGGATGCAGAGGAGGGAAACAATGTCGGGGGAGAGGGTTGACACGGGACGTACGTATGGAAAGGAGGAAATTCAAGCCGTGTCTCCCTTCTATTGTTATGGGGAATGTTCAATCCCTTAATAACAAAATGGACGAGCTAACGGCGCTAACGCGGAGCCACGCAGTTTACCGGGAATGTAGTCTGATGTGTTTCACTGAGACATGGCTGTAAAGGGACATTACGGACCCGATTGTATCTGTCGATGGCTTCCACACTGTCCGGGCGGAACAGGACTGTACCAAGAGCGTTAAGTGGAGGGGGGGGGGCTCGCCGTTCTAGTTAATATCAGGTGGTGCAATCCCGGTCATGTCTGTATTAAGGAACAGCTCTGTAGTCCAGAAAAGTGTTGGCCGTTGGACTACGTCCATACCACCTCCCTAGGGAGATCCCGCAGGTCATCATCATCATGGTGTACATCCCTCACACTGCTAACCCATCAGCTGCCTGCGGCACCATACACTCCACCGTCTCCAAACTGCAGACCAAACACCCCGGTGCCCTCATCATCATGTCGGGAGACTTTAACCACGTCACCATGGATAGAGTTCTGCCGACATTTAAGCAATATGTGAGTTGTCCTACCAGGGGGGTGAGGACCCTAAACCTGATGTATGCTAACATTAAGGATGCATACATCTCATCTTCTCTCCCCCCTCTGGGCAGGTTCACCTCAAACCCTGCTATGTGCCTCTGGTGAAGAGGAAGCCTGTGACCACAAGAACTGTGAGGAAGTGGTCAGAGGAATCTTATGAGGCACTGCAGTACTGTTTAGAGGTGACTGAATGGCCTGCACTCTCTGAGCCTCATGGGGAGGACATTGATGGGCTCACAGAGTGCATCACAAACTACATTAACTTCTGTGTGGACTGCCTTGTCCCTGCGTCGACAGTCACCTGTTACGCAAACAACAAACCTTGGATCACCAAGGACATCAAGGCCATCCTGAACGACAAGAAGAGCGTTCAGAGAGGGCAACCAGGCTGAGCTGAGGAGAGTACAGGGGGTACTCAAGGTCAGAATTAAGGAGGCAAAAGACAGATACAGTAGGAAGCTGGAGAAGAAGCTTCAGCAAAACAACACATGGGATGTGGGGAGTGGTATGAGAACCATCACAGGCTTCCAGAAGACTGGTAGTATGGGGCTGGAGGGTGGGGTGGCTCGGGCCAATGAATTGAACCTTTTCTTCAATAGGTCTATCTCTGCCAACCTGCTGCAAGTCCCCCGGACTAAGCGCCGGACTTGGGGTGATCGGGCCTTCTCAGTTGCTGCCCCCACCCTCTGGAATTCACACCCCTCCCACATCAAAGTCTCCCCAACCCTCTCTTCTTTCAAATCTGCACTTAAAACACACCTTTTCACACTAGTGAAATGAAATTAAATGACCAGTTATGCAATCCGTCATCCGTCAGCCATGTATGCAAGCCGTGCACACAATTCATCACTTGCAGCAGCTTTCCATCATCGAACGTCTTCTCTTCAGTCAAAATATTAGTAGTCCATCCCTCAATTCGTATACGTGGGCCAGAACTATTCCCCGGGACAACCACCGGACCTCCATATGGAGCAATAAGGCCTTATGCTCCACTCTCATCTCCTCACACAAAATTGCAAACAGTCGGCTTTTCAGGGGTCGTTTTAATTTAGTTCACAATGTTCACAACGTTATCCAACACACTGGCCAGCCACGTTGGCAAAGTTTTGGCAACAAGTGCCTTGCGATTTAGAAAGCAATGTGTGACTACAACATTACGGTTCTTCTCTCAAACTCTGCTCACAAAGCCTTTGGTGTGCCCGACCATGGCTGCAGCTCCGTCAGTGCACACACTTACACAATTCAACCACTGAAGTCCTCCTTGTTCAAGGTACTCTGATGTGACCCGAAAGATTTCCTCTGCTGTGGTTTTAGCGGACATTGTTTTGCAAAAAAAGAAATTCTTGCGGATAGAGTCTCCATCCACAAAGCTTGGCCATGAGTTGCGCATGTCCACTGATATTTGTGGATTCATCCAGTTGCAAAGCATAGTTCTCACTACAACTTATCTTCTCCAAAATCACACTCTCTATGTCTGCAGACATATCATCAATTTGTCTTGCTATGGTGTTGTCTGAGAGGGGTGCCGTCATGCAAACAAACAAAATAGTCCAAAGGCTTATTTTGGAGGGATGGGTGTTTGGTTTGCAGGGGGCGCTTAAGCTTGCTAGCGACCATGGCACACCCACATACTACGCACAACGGACAGGATGCAACAGGATCCCCAGTAAAGGAAAAAACAAACGACAGATATGTGTCACTGTACAGCCTTGGGCTCACCGTTTTTGCCTTCTTTTGAACCCAACTTGTTGTGGGCTCATCGACTGGATTGGGTAAGGGGGCACTTTGATCAGGAGCAGGTTCTTTTCTTTTCAAAAAAATATCCATGTTTGTGGTGCTTTACTCATGTGTACATCAATCTCTTCATCAGTAATTTATTGTTTGCATATCTGTCCATGCATATGGGCATATGGGAGTATTTATGTTGCATACCACCAACAGCGTGACCACGCACACTCGGCTCAGACTGGCTCTCACAGGAAGTAGACCAATAGTTTTTTTTTAACCAATGAAGTGAATTTGCATGATTTTTCACAGCACACCTGTCCATCTCTCATAGCACAGTGGTTGAAAAACACTGGATCAGAAGCAGCCAAGAGGCCCATGGTAACTCTGGAGGAGCTGCGGAGATCCACAGCTCGGGTGGGAGAATCTGTCCACAGGACAACTAATGCACTCCACAAATCAGGCCTTAATGGAAGAGTGGAAAGAAGAAATACATTGTTGAAACAAAGCCATATGAAGTCCTGTTTGCAGTTTGCCACAAGCCATGTGGGGTACACAGCAAACATGTGGAGGCAGGCGCTCTCATGAGATGATACCAAAATTGAAGTTTTTGGCCCAAATGCAAAATGCTATGCATGGTGGAAAACTAACAGTGCACATCACCCTGAACACAGCGGCCCCACCGTGAAACATGGTGGTGCAGCATCATGCTGTGGGGATGCTTTTCTTCAGCAGGGACAGGAAAGCTGGTCAGAGTTGATGGGAAGACAGATGGAGCCAAATACAGGGCAATCTTGGAAGAAAGCCTGTTAAGAGTCTGCAAAAGATTTGAGACTGGAGCGTAGGTTCCTGTTCCAGCAGGACAACAACCACAAACATACAGCTAGAGCTACAATGGAATGGTTTAGATCAAAGCATATTTATGTGTTAGAATGGCCCAGTCAAGGTCCAGACCTAAATCCAATTGAGAATCTCTAGCAAGACTTGAAAATTGCTGTTCAGACTCTCCATCCAATCTGACTGATCTTGAGCTATTTTGCAAAGAAGAATGGGCAAACATTTCAGTCTCTAGATGTGCAAAGCTGGTAGAGACATACCCCAAAAGACTGGTAGCTGTAATTGCAGTGAAAGGTGGTTCTACAAAGTATTGACTCAGGGGGTCTGAATACTTTTGCACACCACACTTTCAGTTTATTTGTAATATAAAATTAGCAAACTAATTTTCCTTCCACTTCACAATTATGTGCCACTTTGTGTTGATCTAATACATAAAATCCCAATAAAATACATTTCTGTTTGTGGTTGTAACGTGACAAAATGTGGAAAAGTTCAAGGGGTATGAATACTTTTGCAAGCCAATATATATATATATCCAGTCGGGATTTGCATTTCGTCATATGGTGTGTGTGTGTGTCTGTGTTACCCTCTGATGTTGACCTTGGCCAGTACAGCCAGGTTAGTGATACTGGATACCAGGGGACTAATGTTGTCAAACTGGTTGGAGCTGAAACAACACAAATTAACCATCATTCATCAAGTAATAAACAAATCTACCAAAGCTTCTCCCCCAGACAAGCTGGCACAGAGTAGCCAGACAGGGGTATACCTGACTATCTGCAGGTCAAACTTGACAGAGGTGTCTTGTTCTGAGAGCTGGTGGACACTGAACCGCAGCTCCGCCAGCACCTGGCCAATCACAGCACGGGATACAACAACCAATGAACACAGGAAAGAGGCATAGATTATCCCATAACTAATTTATACCTATTCCCAAGCTCACCCGTTCCTTAAATAGTTTACAATAACATATTAATTGATTATCCCTATACTTTTTAGGGATTAGGGAATGAGAGAATAAGTGAACCAATTGGGACATGGGCAATGTAGTCTACGGTAAATTATAGTGTACTTGGATTATGTATTTACTGTTTACTGACCTTGGCGCCTCCCTTCATGGGGTTCCCGAGTTCACACACAACCACTCTGGTCTGGTTCTCTATCTTGGAGTAACATGACAACCTGGATAGAGCCTGGAAAAACACATTACATTACCACTCACAACATATTCTGGACCTGGACAGTTACTTTACCGGACAAGCAAATGGCCTGGACCAGAACATTGCCCAAACCAGAATTACATGACCAATTGTCATATAATCGATCTGGTCCTGGCTATGCTGAAGGTCCCATAACACACCAGAGACTCATACCACACCAAAACATAACCTGGCCCAGTACTTCATTACCACACCACAACACAGCCTGGACCAGTACAGTGACATTACCACACACAAACATAGCACGGACGAGAATATAGGCTGGGATAGTGAACGTCACAATGTGAAAAATTTCAACTAGCTCCTAGCTTAAAATAAGTTGGACATATATGTAGTCACTGCTGATGGAAAATGATTTCAAAATGTGTTATCAATAAAATAAAATCTGATTTCTCTGATAAAAAAAAATCTGATTTATTCAACAAGAATCAGAAGGGTTTAAGAATACATCAAGGCAGAATGAAATGTTTGGCAGCGGCAACGACGACACAACGCACAATAGTCACTTCTGGTCAGACGCAGGAGGAGCTAGGCCCGGAGGCAACCCACAGCGCCCAGAGCCTCCTAGTGTCGCCTACACCCGCTGCCAACAGTTCGCATGCCACCCTAAGCCCCCAAGAAACAGCATCATCTCCTTACAAGCCACAGAGCCTCTAAAGCCAGCAAGCTCCAACCATGACAACTGGCTCTGCGCCTTTGGCCAGACCGAGGATCCAGTGGCCCCAATCCTTGAAGAGAACCGAGTGGCAGCAGTTCGGTGAGGATGTAGATCGGTTCCTGGAAGTGACAGCCAAAGGGGACGTGGACCGTCAGCTGGGAACGATGACCACCCTCATAGTGAACATCGCGGCTGAGCGTTTTGGAACAGAGGCACCCAAGCCCACGCCATCGGCCTATGCTCCAAGCCACAGAGCAAGGAGAATCCAGTCTCAGGGAAGAGCTTAAGGTGCTGAAGAGGCAGTACAAGAAAGCAGGGGAAGTTGAGAGAGCTGCCCTAGCGGATCTGAGAGCAATTCTAAGGAAACAACTCTTGACCCCGCGGAGAGCGGAGATCCACAGGAGGAGGTGGAAAGAGAGGGCCAGGAAGATAACTGCTTTCCTGACCAATCCCTTCAAGTTGACCAAGCAGCTTCTTGGTCAAAAGAGGACTGGCCGCCTTACCTGCTCCAAGGATGCCATTAACGACCACCTCAAAGCCACGTACAGTGACCCTATCAGAGAACAGCCGCTGGATCCATGCGATGCACTGACAATACCATCAGAGCCTACATTGGAGTTCAACCTCAAGGAGCCCTGTCCTAGTGAAGTGGAGGAAGTGGTGCGAGAGAGCACGGTCAAGCTCAGCACCAGGCCCAAGCGGAGTGCCGTATAAGGCTTTTAAGAACTGCCCAAAGCTGCTGCCCAAACTGCCCAAAGCCGGCTGCCCAAGCTTGTGGGGCAGCCGGCCTACTGGTTAGGGCTTTGGATTTGTAACCGGAGGGTCGCCGGTTCGAACCCCGACCAGTGCGCATGGCTGAAGTGCCCTTGAGCAAGGCACCTAACCCCTCACTGCTCCCCGAGCGCCGCCGCTGTTGCAGGCAGCTCACTGCATCGGGTTTAAGTGTGTGCTTCACCTCACTGTGTGCTTCACCATCACTGTGTTCTGAGTGTTCCACTAATTCACGATTGGGTTAAATGCAGAAGACCAAATTTCCCTCACGGGATCAAATCAGTAATTCTTATCAGTAATTCTTACAACATCGGCTTTGGAGGGCTCTGAAGGTGATCTGGAGGAGAGAAAAGATCGCCCAGTCATGGAGGTATGCTGAGGAAGTGTACATACCGAAAGATAAGAAATAGAAATAGAAATACTTTATTGATCCCAAGCTGGAAAATTACGGCGTAGCAGCAGCATTGCAATACAAACAATTAAAGAATGAATGCAATGTAGAAAATAAAAAAGTGTATGTATGTATAAAAAATATATTAAAAATATAAAATAATTTAAGTGCAAGATAAAGAACAGTTGTACAGAAATATAAGGTGCTTGGAGACTGTTGTTATAAGTTATTGGCTGTTATTGTACAGTGTAATGGCATGTGGCAGGAAGGATTTCCTATATCTGTCCCTTCGACAGCGGAGCTGTAGCAGCCTGTGAGAGAAGGTGCTCCGCTGTCTGACCACAGTTTGATGGAGAGGGTGCTGATCATTGTCAATGATGGATAACAGTTTTTTCAGCGTTCTCCTCTCCACCAGACTCAAAAGAGTCCAGCCCGAGATCTACTACAGAGCCAGACTTCTTAAAGATTTTATCAAGTCTGTTGGTGTTGCTGGCTCTGGTGCTGCTGCCCCAACACACAGCAGCAAAGAAAATGGCGCTAGCAACAACAGACTGGTAGAAGATCTCCAACATCTTGCTGCACACGTTGAAAGATCTCAGCTGTCTGTTGCCGATCACCACTCCCAAGTATTTATAGTCCTCCACCTCCTCCACCACGTCCCCCCTGATCCGTAGTGGCTGTGAAGGCATCCTCTTTGTCCTCCCGAAGTCAATCCCCATCTCTCTGGTCTTGTTGACATTCAGCCTCAGGTGATTCTGTTCGGACCACTCCACAAAGTTGCCTACCAATGTCCTGTACTCACCCTTCTCTCCACCTCTTATACACCCGACAACAGCTGAGTCATCAGATAACTTTTGCAGGTGACATGACTCAGAGTTGTACTGAAAGTCAGTGGTGTACAAGGTGAAGAGGAAGGGAGAGAGACAGTACACTGCCCAGACGGACAAACTATGGCCTGCCTGTCAAGTAGTCAGTAATCCAGGAGACCATAGTGTCGTCAACACCCATCACCCGCAGCTTCTCACCATTCAGCAGAGGCTGAATGGTGTTGAAAGCACTGGAGAAATCAAATAATGTGATCCTCACAGTGCCTCCCCCACCATCCAGATGCATATGGGCTCGTTGCAGCAGGTAGATGACAGCATCATCGACCCCCAAACGGGGCTGATAGGCAAATTGCAAGGGGTCCAGAAACGTCCTCACCTGTGGCCTCAGCTGGGCTAAGACCAGTCTCTCCAGGACCTTCATCACATGCAATGTTAGGGCGACTGGTCTGTAGTCTGCTGGTTCGGACGGCCTTGCCTTCTTGGGGACTGCGACCAAGCAGGAGGTCTTCCACAGAAACAGGATTTTCTCCTGACTCAGGCTCAGGTTGTACAGATGTCCCAGTACAGGAGACAGCTGGCTGGCACAGGTCTTCAGGATCCTGGGTGAGATGCCATCAGGGCCTGCAGCCTTTCGCTGATGCAGTCTTTCCATCTGCCTCTTTACCTGGCCTGTAGTCACCATTGGGCAGGGGTTGGTGCAGATGTCATCAGTGGAGGAGGAGGAGGGGCAGATGGAGATGTGTTGTACAGGAGAATGCTGGGGGGGGGGGGTCGAACCCTTTGGGACAGTGTGAGTGTGTGGGGGGATGGGGGTGTTGGAGGGGTATCAGGAGGTGAGCTAAACCTGTTGAAAAACTGGTTATACTGGTTAGCTCTATCCAGGCTCCCAGATGTCTGCCTGTCCTTCCCCTTCATCCCCGTGATGTGCTTCATTCCTGCCCACACATCCCTCACACTGTTCTGTTGGAGTTTGGCCTCCAGCTTCCTCCTGTAGTTTTCTTTGCACGTCCTCAGCATCACACGAAGTTCGTGCTGCACTCTCCTCTGCTCCTCTCTGTCTCCTGACCTGAAAGCCTTCTTCTTCTTGTTCAAGAGTGCCTTCAGGTCACTGGTAATCCACGGCTTGTTGTTGGAGAAGCAGTGAACAGTCCGGGCTGGCATGGTGGCGTCCTCGCAGAATCTTATGTAGTCTGTTATGCAGTCGGTCATGTTATCAATATCCTCCCCATGTGGCTAACAGAGAACATCCCAGTCTGTTGACTCGAAGCAGTCCTGCAGTGCCTCAGCAGTCTCCTGTGTCCACTTCCTCACTGTCCTGGTGTGTGGACATACTTGGGAGTCATCATGACCAGGTTGTGGTCTGACTTGCCAAGGGGGGGAAGGGCTGTGGCTTCATATGCGTCCATTGCTTTAGCATATAGTAAATCCAATGTTTTATTGTCTCTGGGGGGGGTGTAGTCAACATATTGATGGAAGTTATTTAAATATTGTTCAGTGAGGCATGGTTAAAATCACCTGTAATGACCATGAACGCGTGTTTAGTCTGTAGTTTAGCGGTGGCGGAGCTGATGACTTCACAAGCCACCGCCATGTCTTTATTGAGTTTAACGTCACACTGGGTGGACAGAAAGACAGCATTTACCCCTCGAAGTGCGGTGCTGCACGCCAACGAGTTCCGAGGGTCACATACTGGCAAATTAATTGCCGAAGCAATTGAGGGGATGCTAGTACAATGGAACATTCCTAAGTCCAACATTCATGTTGTTTTGCGCGACAATGCTAGCAACATGAGGAAGCCATGGATGAGATGGATGTACCGAGTTTGGGATGCTTCGCCCACACTCTCCAGCTGGTGGTTCATGAAGGTCTACTGTCACAGAGAAGTGTGAGTGACGCACTGGCGAATGGAAGGAAAATAGTCGCGCATTTCAAACACTCGCCACTGGCTACTACACGCCTAGAGGATCTTCAAAAAGATCTGCAAATGCCCGTCAAACGTCTGCACCAAGACGTAGCAACAAGGTGGAACAGTACTTATTATATGGCAGAGAGTTTACTGGAGCAGAAGCGGTCAATTTCAGCATATGGAGCTGACCACGACCTGCCAGTGATCCTTACTGCTAACCAGTGGGCTTTACTGGAGAAAGCTATCACTGTTCTGGCACCATTTGAAGAACTAACCAGACAGATGAGCTCCTCCACCTCATCTGCAGCTGAAGTCATCCCCTCGGTCACAGTGCTGAAGCGCCTGCTTGCTCGGGAGAATGAGGAGGACACTGGTATAAAAACCATGAAAAAAACCCTTCTTGAGGCTGTCCAGAAAATATTTAAGACCATCGAGAATGAGCCCTTGTATGCAGTTGCCACTCTTTTAGATCCACGATTCAAAGACAGGTATGTCGACTTAATATTTTTATTAAATGTCTATATTATAAACACGTTTGAAATGGTGTTTTGGCTAACTAAATATTGCATTATTATTTAATACTATTGCATTAATATGTTACTATAAAATGCTACTATGGAAGAGGTTGTTTATTTGCTTATTTTACACATTAAGACATTTAATATTTTTCCTATGCTGTTTCAGATACTTCACAGGTGCAGATAGCATCAAGCATGCCAAGGATGCTCTGACGCAAGAGGTGGAGAAGATGGAGGCTTTACAGAGCAGCAGGACCACACCTGAGGGAGCAGAGGCAGTGCCAGGCAACCCCCATAAAGCCCCACGTATGGAAGCACAGCCAGACAGCAGCAGCAGCAGCAGAAAGAGCAGCTTGAAAGACCTGTTTGAGGAAATCCTACAGGAGCATGGTGAGGAACGTGGGGCAAGCAGCACAAGCACACAGGTTCAAATACAAACATATTTGACAGAACAAACGGTCCCGCGCTCAGACAGCCCATACCAGTACTGGGGAGTCAACCAAACTCGGTTTCCCACCCTGGCTGCCACTGCTGCAAAGTTTCTCTGTGCTCCTTGTACCAGTGTTGACAGTGAGAGACTGTTCAGTGTAGCATCCAACATTTTTGATGCAAGAAGGAACAGGTTAGGAGGAGAGAGAGCAGAAAAGCTCATCTTCCTGAAGAATCTGCCTTTGCTCTTGAAATTATGAACAATAGTAAATTGCTCAAATGCTACTGCAACGTGTAGCCTACTTGTTAAAGTATTTTTGTTTACTATGTAGCTGCTGCTCTTTTGATTTGTATTTTTTGAATGTTTACTTTATAGGTTGGTGTTGCACTATAAGTTGTTTTGAAAGAATAGATTTACTTAAGTTGCTGTTGCACTACTGTTTTTTTTATACTGTCCTATTTAAATGACTTTTATATTTAAATATATTGTGGCTACACTTTATTTTTTATTTTTTTATAACTATTATTTAAGTTGCTGTTGCACTACTGTTTTTTATACTGTTCTAGTTAAATGGCTTTTATATTTAAAGATATTGTGGCTACACTTAATTTTTTTTTTAAAAATAACTATTATTTAAGTTGCTGTTGCACTACTGTTTTTTATACTGTTCTATTTAAATGACTTTTATATTTAAAGATATTGTGGCTACACTTTAATTTATTTTTAAAATAACTATTATTTAAGTTGCTGTTGCACTACTGTTTTTTATACTGTTCTATTTAAAAATAAATGGCTTTAATAAATGGCTTTAATTTGCTGTATTGTATTTGCATTCATCATATCACAGTCATTTTTGTAACATACTGGTATCGGTACTCGGTATCGGCCGATACCCACAGCATAAGTATCGGAATCGGTATCGGGAGGGAAAAAATGGTATCGGAACATCTCTACTCGCAGTATTCCCTCTGTGTCTTCACCAGCGCTGAAAGTTCATCCATCTTATTCCCCAAAGACCTCACGTTTCCCATTATAATCGCTGGGACTGCTGGTTTGTGTCTTCTTCTTTTCTCCCTCCGTTTGGTTCCAGCCCTACAGCCCCGGCGTTTCCTCAATAACTCCTGCAGGACCGTAGGTCTGTCTCCGGGCAGCTGCACAGGCTTATGCAGGGCAATTAGCTGATCGCGCGTGTAAACAATGCCCCCACTACTACCGGCAAAGTTCTCTGTTACGAAAAGTAAAAAAAAAAGTAACAGAAGAACACAGAGAAAAGCAACAAAACTTTGTCCAGCCATTGTCTCAAACGTTTACATGTGGATGTTGAATACTTTAAAAACAAATGAAAAGACTGAAAAACAACAAATAAACAAAAGTTAAAAAAACACGAGGGGAGCTGCAGCTACAGGCTGCCGCCTGAGGCAGCTCCAGCCTGAGAACATGGACCAGTTTCGTGTCATCTCCTTGCTCAGTGTGGAGAGCAAAATCTTCTTCAGCATCATAGCCAAGAGACTCTCCAACTTCCTGTTGAGCAATAAGTACATCGACACATCAGTGCAGAAGGGAGGAATACTGGGAGTTCCTGGTTGCCTGGAACACACAGGCGTGGTAACCCAACTCATCAGGGAGGCGAGAGAAGGGAGAGGGGATCTGGCAGTGCTATGGCTGGATCTCACCAACGCCGATGGCTCGATACCACACAAGCTGGTGGAAGTCGCAATGGAGAAACACCATGTTCCCCAGAAGGTGAAACACCTCATCCTGGACTACTACAGCAGGGATCTACTACAGGGATCCTCCCAAGAATTCTCTGGCCTCTCCTCATCTACGAGGTCCCCATGGCTGTGGTGGAGGGCTTTGAGCAAAATGTGAGCAGTTATCTGCGAAGATGGCTGGGATTGCCACACAGCCTAAGCAGCATTGGGCTCTATGGGAACACCAACAAGCTCAAGCTCCCCTTCAGTTCAGTCAGAGAGGAGTTCATTGTGGCACGGGTACGGGAACACCTGCAGTACTCTGGATCCAGAGATGCCCAAGTGTCCGGGGCAGGGATTGTTGTGAGGACAGGGAGAAAGTGGAGGGCAGCCGATGCGGTCCAGCAAGCAGAGTCGCAACTGAAGCACAAGGCCATCCTGGGAACATTGGCAGAGCCGGACTGGGGAGCCAACCAGCAACCCGATTCGACTGTGCCAGTGGAAGAGAGCGGCAGAGATTGGTGCAGGAGGAGGTGCGAGCTTCAGTCGAGGAAGAGCGGACCAGCAGAGCAGTGGCCATGCGGCAGCAGGGCGCCTGGATGAAGTGGGAGCAGGCGATGGAGCAAAGTGTCACCTGGAAGGACATCTGGCAGTGGAATCCCCAGAGGATTAAGTTCTTGATACAGGGGGTTTACGATGTCCTCCCAAGTCCATCCAACCTGTGCACATGGGGCAAAATAGAAACACCTGCATGCCCCCTATGTTCCAAAACAGGGACACTGGAACACATCCTGAGCAGCTGCTCCAAGGCGCTGGGTGAGGACGGTATTGATGGAGGCACTACCAGGTCCTGAAATCCATCGCTGAAGCAATCAGCAAGGGGATCAAGGGAAGCCGATACACCCAAGCCACAGCTAAGGCCATCTGCTTTGTCAGCAAAGGGCAAAGGCCGGAAAAAACACCAAGGAACTGCTCTACGTGTTTGCTCTCCACGGCCCGAGACTGGGTGATGACAGTTGACCTGGAGAAGCAGCTGAAAATTCCACCACACATCACCCAGTCCAGATTGAGACCTGACATCACCTTGGTCTCAGAGGCCACAAAGCAACTCTTATTGCTGGAGCTGATTGTTCCCAGGGAGGAGAGGATGGAGGAGGCCCAAGAAAGAAAGAGGGAGAAGTACCAGGAGCTGGTGGAGTATTGTCAGAGGAACGGGTGGAAGACCAGGTGTATGCCAGTGGAGGTGGGCTGTCGGGGGTTTGCCAGCCACTCCCTGAGCAAAGCCTACGGCACACTAGGCATAACGGGTGCCAACCATAGAAGGGCCATAGGCAACCATGGGCAGCAGAAAAATGATCCAGATGGCTCTGGTTGAAAAGGGGAGAGCAGTGGTTGTAGTGGGTATAGCATGCCACTTGGACACAGGCCGAGATTTGATCACCTCGGTTGGGTCGCCTGGATGAGGGTGTCTGTTGCAAGACCCAAAACACCCAGTGAGTCTGATGATGTGTCCAAGTCTGTGCATCAGTAGATGTATTGTTAACTACAAGTAAGTACCTTTCTCTTTGTTAAAAGAATGTTACTATCAACACTCCAAAAAGCCCTCCCAAACACACCACCCAGCCAACAGAGATACCCTAGTTCGCATCATGCAGTTGCACACCCAGTAAGAGCAGACAGAACACTGTTTTAATTTTGAAAGTCTCTTGCCTACTAACTGGGAGGGGCTCAATTGATACATGCTTTGACTTTAAGTTACGTTATGACACCAGAGGATATGCTGTCCCAACCTGGCTGCGGACTACGCTGGTGTACTCGGCCTGGGGTGGAGGGTAGACATGGAGCTCTGCCTCGTAGGCCCCCTCTCCACGATTCTCAGCGTTGATCTCTAGCGTCAGCTCATTGTCATCACCGATGTAGAGCTGCTGCCGGTCACTTGAAAGATAACCACACACTTTGGTTTTCGCATTGACTGGGGAACACAGCGTTTTTGACAGGGTACAATACAGTGCAATGTGTGGGCTGTTTGTTTATTGATGCATGTTAAAGTGAGATGTGATACAATCATTCAAGTAATATTGTAGATCAATTGTAGGCAGTGGTGTATTCTGGGGCTGTGTGGGAAAATTTGACTTAGGCAAAATTTGACTTTGGCTTAGTAGACCAAGCACATTCTGCGGCAATTCGAAGCTCAATGCAATGTAGCGTTTCAAGTTGATGGCAACCCTGCTGTTTTGTCTGTGTGAATATGTCAATTTCAATTTTGCTTTGATTAGGGCCTTAACCCATATCTAAATATCTCTTCACCAACTCTAACTAAAACTCATAGATACCACTTGAACCCTAACCAGTCTGACAACAGGCTTACCTCTTCACAGACAGCCTGAGATCAGGTGTACAGATGTTGTCATCACCACAGTCCAGCAAGATGTGAGCCTGCAGGAAATAACAGTGTTGATGTTACCTGCTAGTTGTTGTAGTTTAGCTAAAAGTTACCTGCTTGGTTGGTAACCCCTTTGATGGGCATTTATGTTGCAATTCACAGGAAGTTTGTAAATTTTCAATGCAACACAGCGCAGCGCTTGCAATCTTGAAATCTTGAGTCTGCATCTTGAATTTTTTCAATGTGTGCACCAAAATGTTGCAGTGAACCTGACCTATGCAGAAAACTCTAGCTCTAAAAAGCCTTACAACTCTTACCAACCAGGAGTGGGTTGCAAAATAAATACCAAATCAACTTTTAGAGACACCAGCATGTTAGAGGGTGGGGTCAGCAAGGTTACCTGTTTGTTGAGGTTGGGAAGGGAGGGGGTACCTGCTTAGTGAGGTTGGAAGGAGCTTTCATGTCCAGGATGGGCAGCAGGCCGGTGCTGTCGGCTGCCAGCTTGTAGTCCAGACTGTATTCCATCGCCACAGAGATGGGAGTAATCTTATCCTGGAACTCCCCATCATCCTAAGAGAGCGCGAGCGAGAGCAATAGATAAATCTGTGTTAGCAGTCCTTGTTAAGATGGATTACCAGTTCTGCCCGCAGCATGTTTGCAAAGATCCAGGTCCTAACTCAGAGACACGATGAGGATCTTCATTTAAACTTCCACGTGGTGTTAACATATACAACATATATACAACATATACACATGAGGGAAACATAGTGTTTCTGACATGAACATTCTGACATTCTGAAACATGAACTGAATTTGAAAACTGTGAGACATAACGTGAAAAAAATGTTACAAAATCATTGAAATGCACTGCTGAAAAAAGTGAACTGAAAATAATGTTTTCATTTCACCAGGTGACTACATTTTATTTGTGTCTTGCTGCCCAAAACAAAACAGTAAGTCTTTGCCTATACGTAGACCAGACACCCGCAAATGGACCATGTACAGGTCTATGACGCCAAAGTGTATTTTGGCCTTTGGCAACTGTGTAAGCTGTGTGCAGCTATGTGTTAGCGACTATGTGTTAGCGGGTATGTTTTTGTGGCAAGGTGTGAGCATCTTGGTGTTGGCAGTGCTAACAAGAGCTCACTCTGAGGTAAGCCTCCTGCTCCTCGCAGGCGGGTCCTTGGCCATTGAACACACTCATATTCTTAGCATACTGGAAGGTTCTGCTGTGGAGGAACAGGACACGCTTGGTGGCCTCCTTGTGTTTCATACGGTCCAGAACCAACTCCACCCTGAAACCTAACAGAAACATCACAACAAATCCGACATCACATTATTACGTAGGGTAGAGGTCAGAGGGATTATGGGTTAACACAACAACAGACTTCAAAGTTTCACGAAGGCAGAGATGAGGGAAGCACAGATTAAAAAGAAAGGAGAGAGTGGAAGAGATGGAGTGGAAGAGAGGTAGCAGCTGGCTGTAGGAGAGAGGCATGCCTTACTGAGAGTAACTGGAGCTCCCTTGCCAGAGGCCTTCAGACAGTACTTCACCTTAAAACTGAACAATAACACATATTCACAAACCACACAGAAATGTGTAGAATCTTTGTTTGTGTGTGTGTGTGTGTGTGTGTGTGTGTGTGTGTACCTACCAGGACACCTTGGTGGGAGTTCCAGGGAGGGTACACTTCTTGTCTTCTGCATTGAGGATCTGAGGAGTGATGTCCAGGGTGGCATTCACACTGATGACAGGACGAGCCCTGGAGTCCCCCACGCGCGCAAACACACACACACACACACACACACACACACACAAGCACACACACAATTGAAACGTTAAAGACCCAATAGATATACAGCATGTCATACAGACTACCAACACAGTTCATATTTACAGGGTTACCAGGACCAGGTGTCACAGCTCAGTGTAAATGGAGAACTACGTGGCTGGCAGGAGGAGGAGTCATGGAGAGAGGGAGGAGAGCAGAAGGAGGATGAAAGGAGGAGAGTAAGGAGCGAGAGAGGGTGAGAGGCAGAGGAGGAGGAGAGAAAGAGTGAGAGAGTGGGAGACTAAGGGGAAAGAGGGAGGGGGAGTGTGGGAAAAAGAAGGACGCGCTGAGCAGAGGAGAGAGTGAGTAGGTGTATTGTCTAACAGCATGTGTTAAGCTAGCAGGAGTTAAGCTAGCAGGATCTTTCGATATCTGAGGTGCTCAGGGTCGTTATATAAAAGTCATACACGTGAGCACACACTTGCTCTCTTGCTCGCTGTGAGGTTACCTGTACAAGACAGCCTTGTCTGCCCCAAACACTCCAACTATTAAATCTGGAGAAAAAGGGACAGGAAAGATAGACAGGGGGGAGACAGAGGGTGATAGAGAGAGAGAGAATTAAATACTTTTGTTTATATATTTCAAAGCAATGTTGCATTGTTACACAGCTGTTTACAAATTTCAAGTTTATATTGCACGTACTTTTAATTTCCCATGTAGATGTAACATAGATGTATTTTCCCCATGCCAATAAAGCCCATTTGAATTCAAATGTATGACAAAGAGGTAGGGGGTAGAGATCTGGTCTGAATGGTGTGTGTACCTGGGTATCCATTCTGGTCTATATCGGTGTTGCCAGTGATAGCATAGCCAAAGCTAGCAGGCATGTAGCGGGATGCCCAAACACCGTGTAGCACCTGCCACAGAGGTTTATACATCATATATTACACATTTCTACAATATACATAATCTATTAATCATAAACACATAATTTTTGGACACAAAATATAAACTGTTACACTTAATAACAGTGTAATAATTCACTTAACATAACAACAATGTATGATGCATAAATAACGCAAGTTATCCATGAAAAAACAACACACATGATCTACAATACATAATGGATAGATAGATGATTAGTTTAGGGTTAGAGTTGGGGAGTACCTGTGAGGGGGAGGGGGAGGGGCCCCCAGGGCTTCCATTGTAGATGTAGACCAGGCCCTGGTGCTTGGGGCCCCCATACGGGGCTGACACAGCCAAGTCTGGAAACACAGCCAAGAGGAACTTATTTATCACATCAACATTATGTGGGGAACATAACGTGTGTATACAATATGTATTATCCGTATTATGTGTAGTGTGTGTTCATCGTGTATATATATAGTGTGTACTTGTATGTGCATTGTGTGGGTATATATACATCTATATATTTAGTATGTGTACCATTGTATCCATCCATGTCAAGGTCTCCAAGAGCAGCGATGGCCGAGCCATAGCGAGCATAGACCTCTGACCCCGTCAGAGTCTGGACCAGGCGGAACGAGAAGCCCCCCTTACCTAGGTACACAGACACCTAGAACACACGTGGGACCAAAGCTTACTGAATTTATGTGTGGATAATGGCTGGTTTAAGCAGCCTCAGCTGGCCTGAGTCAGCCTGAGGGCTCTGGGGCTGGTGAGACTGCACATTTGTTGTCCATTGAGCAATCAATGTGCACAAGTTAGGCTGAATCTCAATTCTCTATCTTACCCCTTCCCCTTGGTTTTGCGCGTTCACGTGAGACCAAGTGCTGTCTCAATTATCTTTTCAACCGAGGGGGAAGGGCTAAGGGGAAGGGGTATACACCATACAGTCTATGGTATACACCCCTTGAAACCAAGTGAGATCGGGAGCTTACTTGAAACCAAGGGGTACCCATTACAATGGGCAACCGGCAACAATCGCGGCCAGATCTCAACGAGAGTCACATAAATGTAAGTATTTTCGGCTGAAATAATTGATTTAAAATTCACGAAAGTGTTGTTTTGTGCTCTAAACAGTCCTGTACCTATATATTTGCAACCATATTCTTAATCGAAACTTTTTCGAAAATCGGTATGCGAACGTTACATTGCTGAGTGCACAAAGTTAAATTTCTCTGACTAGCAATGAACTCCATGCATGTCTAGTTTACTAAACACAATTAGCAGCGAATTCCGTTTGATAACAGTGTAGACAATTAGAGACAAATCGATACGTGCTTTACATATATAGTCCTTTTTCACACAGGAACGCCGGAGGAAACCCGGCAGCTGATACGTTTTCGACACGAAAACGAGCAGAAATGTCCGAAATCAAAATACGCTAAATCAAAATACGCTTCAAAGCAAATGTGGGAGTGATTCATGCGTTCAATGTTGTAGCCATTCATAATTGTAAATAAAGACATGTTGGTTAACAAAGACATTGTTTCTGAACATCAATGAAATTCAAAACCGTATTAACTGAAAAAGATACAAAACACCATGCAGTGTGTGGGCCTATAACAAATTGTCAATATTTTGTCGTCAATGTATGATGATGTAACCGTAACGAGTGTTGTCTCAATTCATAGGGGCATGTAGCCCTTACCCCTCTGTTTCAAGGGCCAAGGGGAAGGGGAAGGGGAAGGGGAAAGATAGAGAATTGAGATTGGGCCTTAAAGCAGCCAGGAAATCAATGCACAGGACATCTCCTCAAGTTCATCATACTTGCTACACTATGAACATAATGCTATTTAATAAACTGTGTGTGCACCTTACCTGTCCCACCTCCCTCAGTTTGCCATCCGAACCTCTGTCCATGAACAGCGGAGCACCAACCAACAGATCTACCATCCTGAGAGGTTGGTTGGGAGAGAGAGAGAGAGAGAGAGAGAGAGAGAGAGAGAGAGAGAGAGAGAGAGAGAGAGAGAGAGAGAGAGAGAGAGAGAGAGAGAGAGAGAGAGAGAGAGAGAGAGAGAGAGAGAGAGAGAGAGACAGAGAGAGAGAGAGAGAGAGAGAGAGAGAGAGAGAGAGAGATCGATCGATCCCAAACGGTCACTCCATCCATCTCATTAACTACAGACATCAAAATAGCCTACCAGTATACAGAATATTAATAGAAAGGCTGACAGACCTACCCATCATTGTTGACATCAGAAGCAGCTACAGAGTGGCCAAAGTAAGCCGCCATCTGAGAGAGAGAGAGAGAGAGAGAGAGAGAGAGAGAGAGAGAGAGAGAGAGATGAGATATAACAACACGTGCATTTGCATATATCTTCACACAATGGTGATATGTGGACAGCTATGAGGACATTAGTTGACATTGACATTTTTTTTGCTTTTCAATACTGAAACATATTTTATTGGAATAACGCTCAGTAAGTACTGTGTGACAGACAGACAGACAGACAGACAGACAGACAGACGTACTTTAATAATCCCTGAGGGAAATTGCATAAATTGTGTGGAGGAAGTCAGTGGCTTTCGGATTAACTCTTGATCCGAGACCGACTGGGTTATGGCAGTAACAGAACTCAAATTCAATCGGAAGATTGGATTTTAGGTCTTGCTCTGTGTTCAATATGATGGGTGGTAATTAAGGTTTTGTGCAGCCCTGGGAGTTATAAAGTAGCTGTATGCAGCACTGGTATGAATGCTCTCAATGGAAACACAACCCACTAAATGGTTCAAAGTTAAGACACATGGTTAAAAAGGTGGTTTGTACACTGTGCAAAGCTTCAATGAAATTGCACCACAGCAATAGTGCTCAGAGCAGCAAACTCTCATGCATGCGCATGCAACGCAAACTTTTTCAATAATATAGACTTGTATACAAATGTACAATGCTATAATCCTCCATGCCCGGTTAGAATGTACAGAGCACTTTGGAATCTGTTGCTGTATGCAGACAGAACAGAGCGCCCGGGCCCTTGAGATCATTGACCACCTCTCCTGTACATTTATTTATGGGTTGAGTAAGGAATAGAAGTTATGAAACTTGGGAAATGGCTGTAAGTAGTCATGTTTCTTGACTTCAATGCGGTAGCAGCCCAAACGGGCCTCAACCAACCAATGTGCACAGATGGATGGTACGCGCCTAAGGACATGCCAAAATTGCGACAAAGCGGTGAAAAAAGGGCTGCGGCCAAATTTGTTAGGGTGCTTCCAAATTAAAAAAAGTTAGTGGTACCAGTGCCACCAGTACAAAATGTTAGTGTTAAGTTCTGTTTAACATTACAATATTATTTAAAATAACAAGTAAATAATGTTAAAACATAACTTTTCTAAACTTTAGATATGTGAAACATTTACATATTTACAAGTTTTAAGCACTTCATTCATATATAAATGTAATATACGTAATATCAACTTTACATTTTTATACAAACACATTTATAACAATTGTACAGTTTAGTAAACATTGCAGTTAACTCTAAACATTACATCTGCAACATTTACATGTGTTCTTGTGTGACCCAGAAACCACTTCCCTGCATCTTCCTTACCTGGGTTCCAGTGAAGTTGACCATGGACTCCATGTTGACACCATTAAAGATGTTCACCTAGGAGTAAACACAGCTACCAGTAAGACTGCCACAGGTATTCCGAACCCTAAATGAATGCATGTGCCCCTTATTATGAGGGGCATGTGCATTATAGTATACCTTATTATAATATCTGGGGGCCAGGGGGATATTAACCCACTAACCCTGATGGGAGGTGATTTACATTTCTGTATTCAGCTGATTTACGATATATCTTTAACCAATGTGGGTAGAAGCAAGGCAGCAAAACCTGCCATAGAAACCATTTAAATAATGTCAAACAGTTGGACAAAAAGGCATTAAATAGCTAAATTAGAATGAGAAAGTTTAACCTTGTTCTAGTGGTATAGTAAGCAGGGCTTAAAGTTTAAAAAAGTTACTGTGTAACCATGTAATTGTAACAACTACATTGTAATTCTAAATTGCAACATTTCCATCTTTTTTTGTTCAAAACAACAAAAAAAGTAAAGTGCTCCAAGAAGTAGTAAACTGAATAACATGAAATAAATAGACGATAAACAAATACATTTCAATACAGAAACCTGAGAACTGGTAAACTTAAGCGTCCAGTGCAATCATCACAGTTTATTGACGAACTTCTTTTTTTCTTTTCCATTTCTTTATTTTTTGATTGGGTTTTGACACCCCTCCTTGTTAACATATTTGCAGAGGCAGTTGTTTCTGAGGCTGCTGCAGAGGAGGTAGGGGAGACTTTGGCCTGGCTATTAAAAGAGAGAAAATAACTTGGATGGTCCAGAGGAGGAGGTGTCTGGTTCAGAGGAGGTGGCTGATCCAGAGGAGGGATAATGTCTGGCTGGTCCAGATGAGGGAGGAGGTCTGGCTGGTCCAGAGGAGGTGGCTGATCCAGAAGAGGGAGGAGGTCTGGCTGGTCCAGAGGAGGTGGCTGGTCTAGAGGAGGGAGGATGTCTGGCTGGTTCAGAGGAGGGAGGGTGTCTGGCTGGTCCAGAGGAGAAGGTGATTTGACCAGAGGAGGGAGGACATCTGGCTGGTTCAGAGGAGGTGGCTGGTCCAGAGGAGGTGGTGGCTGGCCTTTTGGTTTTCCTGGCCTGTTGTACTAGTTTGTTTGCCACCTTTGATGACTGCATCTTTGCTGCCTCACTCAGTCTTTTCTCCTTTTGTACCTGTTCTTTCACTTTCTTTTTCTGCAAGTGTAATTGGTCATTTTGGTATGATGACAGGCAGGACCGCCTCAAAGGCTGGTCTATGGTCATAGTTGAGGCTGTCCAGTCCCGGGCTTTCATTGTGGACTTAACAACTGCAAGGCTGTCATAAGTTTCCACATTCATGGAGCACCTGTCAGCTTCAAGGATGTCATCCATTAAATTGAACGATCCTTCCACCAGTGGGCCTGTGAAAATGGAGAGAAGAGCTTTAACCAGCTTACACAGGCTGAGATACCTCACACCTCTGTCTGGATTTTTCAGAGATGCAACATGGCTCCCCCTCCATGAGCTGCCACCTTAACGTGGT
This sequence comes from Urophycis tenuis, assembly GCA_036785325.1. NCBI lineage: Eukaryota > Metazoa > Chordata > Actinopteri > Gadiformes > Phycidae > Urophycis > Urophycis tenuis. The sequence goes on along the minus strand of JAXIVH010000045.1, from coordinate 451,730 downwards.
GGAGGGGTTTGCGTGTCCCAATGACCCTGGGGGCTATATTGTCGGGGGCTTCGTGCCCCTGGTAGGGTCACCCAAGGCAAACAGGTCCTAGGCGAGGGTCCAGACGAAGAGTGGCTCAAAAAAACCCCTATGATGAAAGAGAACTTTGGTACGGAGTTTCCCTTGCCCGGACGTGGGTCACCGGGGCCCCCCCCTGGAGCTAGGCCTGGGGGAAGGGCCCGTTGGCGAGCGCCTGGTGGCCGGGTCTACGCCCGCGGGGCCCGGTCGGGCACAGCCCGAAGGAACGACGCGGGACCCTCTTCCCATGGGTTCACCACCCGTGGGAGGGGCCAAAGGGGTCGGGTGCGATGTGAGCTGGGCGGCAGCAGGAGGCGGGGACCTGGGCGGTCCGACCCTCAGCTGCAGAAGCTAGCTCTGGGGACGTGGAACGTCACCTCTCTGGCGGGGAAGGAGCCGGAGCTGGTGTGCGAGGCTGAGAGGTACCGGCTAGATATAGTCGGGCTCACCTCGACACACAGTTTGGGCTCTGGAACCAGCGTCCTTCAGAGGGGTTGGACTCTTTTCCACTCTGGAGTTGCCCCTGGGGAGAGGCGCCGAGCGGGGGTGGGAATGCTTATCTCCCCCCGGCTTGGTGCCTGTACATTGGGGTTCACCCCGGTAGACGAGAGGGTAGCCTCCCTCCGCCTTCGGGTGGGGGGACGGGTCCTGACTGTCATTTGTGCTTATGCACCGAACGGCAGTTCAGAGTACCCAACCTTAATGGAGTCCTTGGAGGGGGTGTTAGAAAGCGCCCCGTCTGGGGACTCCCTTGTTCTGCTGGGGGACTTCAATGCCCATGTGGGCAATGACAGTGAGACCTGGAGGGGCGTGATTGGGAGGAACGGTCACCCTGATCTGAACCCGAGTGGTGTTTTGTTGTTGGACTTCTGTGCTCGTCATGGATTGTCCATAACGAACACCATGTTCAAGCATAAGGGTGTCCACATGTGCACTTGGCACCAGGACACCCTAGGCCGCAGTTCGATGATCGACTTTGTAGTTGTATCATCGGACTTGCGGCCGCATGTCTTGGACACTCGGGTGAAGAGAGGGGCGGAGCTGTCAACTGATCACCACCTGGTGGCGAGTTGGCTCCGATGGCGGGGGAAGATGCCGGTCAGACCTGGCAAACCCAAACGTACTGTGAGGGTCTGCTGGGAACGTCTGGCTGAATCTCCTGTCAGAACGAGCTTCAACTCCCACCTCCGGGAGAGCTTCAACCATGTCCCGGGGGAGGCGGGGGACATAGAGTCCGAGTGGACCTTGTTCCGTGCCTCCATTGTTGAAGCGGCCGACCGGAGCTGTGGCCGTAAGGTCGTCGGTGCCTGTCGCGGCGGCAACCCCCGAACCCGCTGGTGGACCCCGGAGGTAAGGGATGCCGTCAAGCTGAAGAAGGAGTCCTACCGGGCCTTTTTGGCCCGTGGGACTCCTGAGGCAGCTGATGGGTACCGGCGGGCCAAGCGGGGCGCGGCTTCGGCGGTTGCGGAGGCAAAAACTCGGGTGTGGGAGGAGTTTGGTGAGGCCATGGAGAAGGACTTCCGAACGGCTTCGAGGAGGTTCTGGACCACCATCCGGCGTCTCAGGAGGGGGAAGCAGTGCTCTGTCAACACCGAGTATGGGAGAGACGGGGCGCTGCTGACCTCGACTCGGGACGTTGTGAATCGGTGGGGGGAATACTTTGAAGACCTCCTCAATCCCACCAACACGCCTTCCACTGAGGAAGCAGGGTCTGGGGACTCGGGAGGGGACTCTCCTATCTCCGGGGCCGAGATCGCCGAGGTGATTAAAAAGCTCCTCGGTGGCAAGGCCCCGGGGGTGGACGAGATCCACCCCGAGTTCCTAAAGGCCCTGGATGCTGTGGGGCTGTCTTGGTTGACACGTCTCTGCAGCATCGCGTGGACATCGGGGGCAGTGCCTCTGGATTGGCAGACCGGGGTGGTGGTTCCCCTCTTCAAAAAGGGGGACCGGAGGGTGTGCTCCAACTACAGGGGGATCACACTCCTCAGCCTCCCCGGTAAGGTCTATTCGGGGGTCCTGGAGAGGAGGGTCCGTAGGATAGTCGAACCTCGGATTCAGGAGGAGCAATGTGGTTTTCGTCCCGGCCGTGGAACTGTGGACCAGCTCTATACCCTTGGCGCGGTACTCGAGGGTGCATGGGAGTTCGCCCAACCAGTCTACATGTGCTTTGTGGACTTGGAGAAGGCGTTCGACCGTGTCCCTCGGGGAGCCCTGTGGGGGGTGCTCCGGGAGTATGGGGTACCGGGCCCGCTGTTACGGGCCATCGGGTCCCTGTACTCCCGGTGCCAGAGCTTGGTCCGCATTGCCGGCAGTGAGTCGAGCCTGTTTCCGGTGAGAGTTGGCCTCCGCCAGGGCTGCCCTTTGTCACCGATTCTGTTCACAACTTTTATGGACAGAATTTCTAGGCGCAGCCAGGGCGTTGAGGGGTTACGGTTCGGTGGCCTCAGGATTGCGTCACTGCTTTTCGCAGATGATCTTGTCCTGTTGGCTTCATCGGGCCGTGACCTTCAGCTCTCACTGTAGCGGTTTGCAGCCGAATGTGAAGCGGCTGGGATGAGGATCAGCACCTCCAAATCCGAGGCCATGGTTCTCGGCCGGAAAAGGGTGGAGTGCACTCTCCGGGTCAGGGAGGAGATTCTGCCTCAAGTGGAGGAGTTCAAGTATCTCGGGGTCTTGTTCACGAGTGAGGGGAGGATGGAGCGGGAGATTGACCGACGGATCGGTGCGGCGTCGGCAGTGATGCGGGCTCTGCACCGGTCCGTCATGGTGAAGAAGGAGCTGAGCCTAAAGGCGAAGCTCTCGATTTACCGGTCAATCTACGTTCCTACCCTCACCTATGGTCACGAGCTGTGGGTAGTGACCGAAAGAACGAGATCGCGAATACAAGCGGCCGAAATGAGTTTCCTCCGCAGGGTGTCCGGGCTCTCCCTTAGAGATAGGGTGAGAAGCTCGGTCATCCGGGAGGGGCTCAGAGTAGAACCGCTGCTCCTCCGCATTGAGAGGAGCCAGTTGCGGTGGCTCGGGCATCTAGTGAGGATGCCTCCTGGACGCCTCCCTGGGGAGGTGTTCCGGGCACGTCCCTCCGGGAGGAGGCCCCGGGGAAGACCCAGGACACGCTGGAGGGACTATGTCTCTCGGCTGGCCTGGGAACGCCTCGGGATCCCCCCAGAAGAGCTGGACGAAGTGGCTGGGGAGAGGGAAGTTTGGGCTTCTCTCCTCAGGCTGCTGCCCCCGCGACCCGACCCCGGATAAGCGGAGGATATGGATGGATGGATGGAACATGGCTCCACCAGTCTACATCCATTCGGCCATCCTCTTCATTTTAGGTCTGGGCATGATGCATCAGGTCTACATCAATCTGGTATGCCCGTGCCTCTTCCTCTAGTTGACCAAGCTCTTCTGGAGGAACAACATTAGGCATGGCCTCTCCTAATGTGATAAAAGCTCCACACAGAGTCACACTGAATTAGATATGAAGTCAGAGCAGAGAGTGAGGTCACTATGCTGTTGCCCAGTGTCCTGCTTTGATGTACCCTTCTCTGAGAGAGTTGTAGATATTTCCAACCCATATCTTCCTCTCCACAAAGTATAATTCTAATTAAATATATAGGAATTAAAACTCACAACAAGTATTGTAAAACTAAATAATTCTATTCAGGATTATGTATTTCAAAAATATGAGTATTTAGTTACAGTTTCTGCTATTTTTTTTATGTACACAACTTTAGTGTTTATAGTGTGTATATAGCCTGTGTGTGTATGTGTAGAGTATAATGTACTTGTTTGTACATTATCTTGTTTCTGCACCATCTTGTTCGTTTGCTGCTGTGTCATAAATTTCTCCAGTGTGGGATTAATGTAGTCTTATGTTATCTTATCTTATGTTATCCTATCCTATCTTAAGATACCTCTGAACAAGTTCATCAGGACCTTCATTCTTTCAAACTCTGTGAAGAGCACAGAGATCCTTGCCTTCCGGTTCTGGTTAACCTGTGTTCTCATGCGGGATGCTGTGGCCTGCTCTAGTTGAAGGACTTCTATTCTGGCCTTTTCCTCAACTGTGAGCTCATTTTTCTCAAGCACTTGGGAAAGAAGCCTTCTGTAGCACACATACTCAAGCACTCGCAAGTATGTATAGTATACATACATACCCACACACATATCACTGAGGACATTGTTTCAAAATTAACCACTCTAGAATGTGGATTAAAAAGCAGCACATTACATACTGCACTATAGCCCACAAACAATACACTTGCTACAGATTAACAGAGGCAGTTCATTAAAATACATATGAATTGAATCAATGATTTGTATTACCTATATTTATGTTCTTCGCTTGGATCCAAAACATGGTAGTAGTGCACCACCAGTACATCCAGGAGCTCATTCAGCCTGTTGCACATGTCCAGCATTTGAATAAAACTGTTGGCGATTGGTCTGATCAACCTCTTGGGGGGAAGATGTAGCAAACTCTGGAACTCTGCAAAAATCTCCTTCTGTCTGGGCGACTTCTTAATATCATAATAATATCATAAAAGAGCAGAAATCTTCCAGTTCTGACCTGAATGGGCTCATAAGGGCCTTGGCAGCATTGGACACCATAAGGACAGTGTCTCCAGAGATGTCGAGGAGGTAAGGGTTTTCCTTTCTAGCTTGTGTCTCAAGTCCAGTCTTCTTCCCTCTCATAACAGCACAATTGTCCAATAGAATACTGGTTACTTGATTCCACTTGAGATCATAACACTGCGGGACATCTTTTAGTTCCATCATAGGGGCTGAAGCATTGGCAATATTAACTTTCCTGCTTGCCAGATGTTGTGTTATTACTTTGGCCGCATCATCATCAAAAAAGCGAACCAGTACATTGAGAATTTTGTCCATGTTCTGGTTGGTGGCTTCATCAACATTTAAAGAAAACATACACCCTTTGAGCTTATCAGACAGTTGTTTCTTGAACTCTGGTGCTATGCCATGGGTGTTCATATAACTGGCATGCTGATTAGAAACAGAGAGTTTCGTCAAAGCAGTTTTATCAACCGCTAACTTTGTACATAGGTCTTGAGCAATTTTGAATGATAAATCCTGTTCAGCAATGATCGCGCACACCCGTATATTCAGCTCACAAACACGATCTGTCAGTGGCGCTGGTACGTCAGCTGTGGCGGTTGCTCCCGGCAAACGAGTTGTATGTTGAAGAGCGCGAACAGCAGCTCTATGGCCGGGGTCACCTTCGTGACGTCGAAGAACTTTTTTGTCGATAGTCACCAGCTACCAGCTACCAAAAGGCTTACTGTCTTCACCCCTATTTATCCACGCCCAACGCCATTCATTTTTAAGTCCTTTTTCAGTTAGGACGTCTTCCCCTGGCTTCATGAATTTCCCGTCCATCTTTGCATTTTGGTGAAACAAACGCCAGTCCAGGATGCTGCGTTTAAGACCACTCGGAGGTAACCGAGAGGTTATAGTGTACACGCTACAGGTTAAGTCGGAGAAGAACAACTAAGTGTGGCATATTGTCACTATCCGCTGAACACTGAAAACCTATGCAGCAGCAAATTATGCTTATTTTGGAAGAAGATTAATATACGTGTAATTTCCGAGTTGACACTGTTCAATTCATTTTCCACAATTCACAGCCGTTTTTTTCTGAGTTGTCTGGAATGCAGAATCAACTGCTGCTGCGTGGTTACTGTTGCCATGTCTGTCACAACCTTCTGAATACATGCATGGTCTCACCAACCGTAACTATGCACACGATTGCTAATGTAGGATTGAACAGTAGCGGTTTGATGGAGAGGCTTGACAATATCCCGCATCAACAGGTTTTTTTTTTTAATGTTCAATTTTGTTTTCGTTTTTACGAATCGCAGTCAAACGCCCAATGTCGGAAATCCAGCACGGTGCTGGAATACTTTAAGCCCTGAGTAAGTAGAACCAGCATGCTCAAGGACAGTTTCTTTCATCAGGCGGTCCGGAGGCTCAACTCCCTCCCTTCTCTGCCCCTCCCCCTCCTATGCCCCCTGCCACAGACTCTAACCTTACACCCACCCGCATCCCCCCGCAGCATCTGACCTCATATCATCTCCCTCCCACCACCACTCACAAACTTTGACTTAGGGACGGACTGCACAGTATTTTGTATTTTGTGTTCTCAGTACACTGTTTGTTTGTCTGATTGTTCGTTTTGTACCGTAGGTCTGAGAGGACTGCAATTTCATCTGTGCTATATGCCTGGCATGTAGCATATTTGACAATAAACTTAATTGAACTTGAACTTAGACATAGTATAAGCATGACAAGTAGTATAAGTAGCAGGGTTCAAAGCTTAAAGTCTGAATAGAGTAAACGTAACAGTTTAAACGTACAAACCATGTAGAAAATGTAAAAACAGTTGGGAAAAGTGTTAACACTTTTTCAAAGTAACAGCGGATTTCGCCTTTTAGTGTGCACAGCTTCATTAAAACACTTCATTAAAACACATCCTAGGTCTAGAAGTATTTGTGACAAAGCAACCTAGGTCATCGAATCAAATTGGAATGGAGTCTCTAGGTAAGGATCTGTAGGATCCTAAAGTTTTTAAGTTTGAGAATAATAAAGAAATAAATAATAATAAAGCCTAGCTGCACTACCCCCATTCAAATGACATTAGGTTTTCGCTGCAGTGCCTGATTTGGTCTGAATCCATCCTAAAGGCCCTTCCACACCAAGGCGGATTTCCTGCGATTTTCCGAGCGGATTTCCGCACGGAATTTCACTGATTAACAAACACATGTGTTTTAATGAAGCTGTGCACACTAAAAGGCGAAATCCGCTGAGCGGAAAAAAATATCGGACCAGTCTGTTTTGAAGCGGAATTTCGCTTGCGGAAAAATGTGCCTGACCAATCAAAATATGATTTGATTGTGTTCTATTTACGGCAGGGGGTGCGGATGCGGGCGGAGGTGGTGTAAATCAAGGGGGGGACCACTCTACCTCTGTCTCCTTTTTTTTTTTTTTTTAAACACTCGCCCCTCCCCTGCTGAAGAACAGATGAGCTGACAGTGCGCACAAACTGTATCGCAACAAGCGAACTCCAAAGAGAAAAAATGCGTGCATACAAACTAAAATGTTATTTGCCTAGCGCAATCAATGTAAATTGTATATTAGCCTATTAGCAATATGTCCATTATCAAATTGTCTATTAAAACAAAGAGCTCGATGCGCCAGGATCGGTTCTAGATGCTGTCGCCTCTGCTCCAACAAGGGGTGAACCCAAAACTTTATTTTTTTTTCTTCCTATTCTCTAACATGTTGATCACTATAATATCTTCGTCACTTGATGACATATTTACCACTGACACTCTCACGACTGACAGTCACGGGCCAAATCCGCTATAGTACGGCGCAAAATATGTGCGGAATAGAACGGGGAATATTTTAAAAAACGCACCGCACCTGGTGTGGACGCAGGTGCGGAATTTTCAAGCGGAATTTCGCATTCGCTTTTTTTTTCCGCTTTCCGCTCCGCAATCCGAATCCGCCTTGGTGTGGAAGGGCCTTAAGAATAGCAATAGTTAAGCAGCACCCACCTTATTGTTTGACATTTGGAGAAAAACACATCCTCAGACCAGCCTTTTACCCCTCTCCTCATAACTCTTATACGTGGATCAACATTTTTTTATGATCTAGTGATCATAAGAAAATAAGAGTGATCATAAGAGATCTCTTATGATCTAGTGTGACAGATTATGTCTCTCCACATTGTGGAGCTTTGGCGTCGCCACAGTCACCCCGGCGAATGAGACATACACACAATGTTTCCAAGTTTTCTTTCGCTTTTCCGCCATGTATTTATTTATTTTGTGGGTATAACCTGCATCTAGCTCCCGATTTTACTACTTTGTCTCAGCAAAGAGTGCACGTGATATTGAACTTTCCAGACAAGTTCAGAGTTCATAAAAAAAAAAATGTTTTTAAAATGTTTAAAAAAATTGTCAACATTTTTCTCTATGGTGACTAGTGCTATTTTTTAACATGCCCTGTGGGCAACTCCCATGGTTCCTGTGGGCACCGTGTTGGCTACCCTTGCTTTAAGAAATGAGAAAGAAATAAGAAAATTAAGGATCTGTTAAAAACATCTCTGTTCAGGCCTATATCGCTTGTAACTTTAAAATGGTTTCCAAAACTATAGCCAACAGGCTAGTGCAATATGTATGCAAATTTAATCAAAGTATTGATTCAGAATAAGTCCTATGCCAACAACCTAGGCAGGCTTAACATGTTTTATTTAGCCAAATCCAAAGGAGAACCTAGCATTGCTGCAGTGCTAAATGCCAAAACATTAAACCTACGAAACCTTTAATGAAAATGACCTTATTTGATCAGGTATTTGGATAAGTTTGGCTTTTGTCCCAGATTCATAAATTGGCAGACTTAAATATTATGATTGATGAAGGGATCTGGTCTGCCACCTGTGTCCCATGGTCATGACATTAAAGTGTTAGAAGCGGAGTGGATTGTTTCCAGTGTTCTGTGGAGACTGTGAGACAATGGCATCGTTTACTATGTTGTCTATCATACAGGCCATATTACCATGTTTAAAGAAAAATGGTTTTGTATTCACTTCAAGAGTTAAACATTTTAAATATGTTTCAAGGTTTCAAGGTACAAGTATTTCTACTACTTGTACTACACCATATATACTCATAAAGATAAAGCTGCACATCTAAATATAAAAAAGAATGAAATAGAGTGGAAAGCACTGCTTTTAGCGGCCATCCAGAATTCATAGATACATACGTTACTCTCGTTATCTGTCTTAGCGTTTAACTTACGTATCCTAGCGCATTGTCCCCTCTAGGAACCCCAGTGATGAAGTCTGAAACAAAGTTTAAATATCATGTTATAGTACAAGAGTAAAGCGCCAACAAGACAGCTAGCCTTGCTCTTCATAGATACAGAACAGCATGTTTATCCTCTAGGTGGTTAAAGACACATGTACGATGTGTCTTTATGAGGTGGAGATTAAACCCATCAGCCCTTAATCAGGGTGATTGGGGTCATGGGTGATTAAAAGTGCTGGATACTCAAAATCAAGGATGTGTGCTTTAGACTATCGTCATGCGTGGAGTGTCCCTGGTGTGTTGAACATTGAAACATTTCTGTGATTATGCAGTAGTGCCATGCTCTAGATGGGAATAGAACCATATATGCTTTAGAGTCTCAGTGCCTTGCTCCTGGGAATATAACCCTGAACCCCAGAGCTCCCTCACCCTCGTGTCCATCATCATTGAAGTCTCCAACAGTTATGGAGTATCCTGCAGACAGACAGACTGACTTAAGTACAGCACTAATGCAACAAATAAGAACAGGATTAAGATGATGATATTGAACCTTGTGCGTGTGCATGTGTTTTACCTAAGTAACTGTCATCGTACTGTGCGCTGGCTGACTTGGTGGTTAGTGTCTTTGAGTAGCGAGTTCGGAGTTTGTTGTCAGCGCGAGTAAAGACCTCAGCTACATCATCAGAGATCAGCTGACCTGAGAAGAGAAGGAAGCGAGAAGATAGGAGAGAGGAGAGGAGACATGGGAGGTGAGAGGAGAAGAGAGGGGAGAGAAGAGAAAGGAGAGATAAGAGGGTGGAGAGGAGAGATAGAAGCAGATGACTGCATTACTTTGTTTACGAGGACCGTTGTTTTCCAACCTCACCACACCCACACACCATAATGACACCCTCAAACAGCTGAGAGGGACATCTAAACTGCTGAACCCTCTCTGCATGTGTGGTGTGTTTGTGAGAGAGAGAGAGAGAGAGAGAGAGAGAGAGAGAGAGAGAGAGAGAGAGAGAGAGAGAGAGAGAGAGAGAGAGAGAGAGAGAGAGAGAGAGAGAGAGAGAGAGAGAGAGAGAGAGAGAGAGAGAGAGAGAGAGAGAGAGAGAGAGAGAGAGAGAGAGAGAGAGAGAGAGAGAGAGAGAGAGAGATCGATCCTGTAGTGAAGATCCACACTGATTTAACAGTGATGGCAGGAACCTATATTGATTGGTCTGGTGTTTGGTCCTGAATTTAAGCATTGGACTACCTATCCCCTCAGCTCAACTCTCCTTCTCTCCAAGCATCCCTTCATCCTCACCCTGCCAGTAGAAGCTGCCTGGGCCTCCAACCACCACTCTCTTATCTTTCTGGAAGAGAGAGAAGGGGGGGGGGGGGGGGGGAATTCCTTTCTTTACAGAGAAAGAACTAAATGTAGATTAAATATTACAGTTTTACATTTACAGGTGTATTGCTTAGTGTGTGTGTGTGTGTGCTTGTGCGTGTGCATGTGTTTGTGTATACGTTTGTGTACCTTGAGGAAATCTGCACTAAAGCCAGCTTGGCAGAACCCCTGCCCTTCTGGAGAAGCTTCAGCTGAACACAAGAGAAAGGAAAATATAAAAAAAAATAATTCAGTAAAATGCAATATTTAACTGTGATTCCTAGCCTTTGCAATTCTATCATTATTTGTGACATTAATAAAGGCAATGTAAATTGGTACACCATAGTCCCTACGTCCTAGCCCATACTCTGCAATTGTATGAACTAGGGATGTGGTAATGAAACCAGTATGTGTGCACATGCACAAAAAGCTGGCATCTTTCATAAACTGCCCCAAAGTCTGGATAAAATCTACATCCAAATACGGTTGTAGAATATACATATTTCTCTTGGGTAAACAGGGCCACTGGCCCTCATTTATCAAATGAACGTAGAAATGAGCGCAAATCTGAATGCATGATTCATTTTACGATAGGACCCACGTGAGATTTACGAAACTTTCCTATCACACCAATCCCAGCGTACGAAGGAGCTTGGTGTTGATACATACGGCGGCTGAGATCGATCGTAATTAACGTAACATGCCCCTATAAAAGCACGTCTTCAGAAGTCTTGCCCCTAACTTTTACGAAAGGAGACACATCCACCGGCAAAGAAGAAGCAGAATTTTTCAGAAACAGAAATGGAGACACTCGTGTAACTTGTTGATGCGCACCGACTTATTTTATTTGGTAGCCTATAAAGCTGGCATCCAGGGGAAGCTTTTTCCCTCAGGCTGTCAGCCTTCTGAACTCCACACCCATATGAACACTGCCCACCCCCCCCCCCCCCCAGGACACTCACCCCTGCTCACCCAGCACCCCCACCCCTCACCCCCCCTGGACATACTTCATATTATTTATAGTAATGTTATTTATTGTATTATTTATTCTCAACTACCGTTGCACCCCCCACCCCCATATCCATACAATCCACATTCATCTGTTGTACCCATTCCGTTGTATTGCACTAGCGCACTATTGCACCACTTGTACACTTCTTGTATTATATTACTATTTCTCGCACTACCTGTACATTGTTTACATTTTTTTATACTGTTTACAGCCTGTTTCTGCTAGTGTTAGTAACCGTTTACTACCTCAACGATCACTACCTCCACCTGCACTGTTTACTGTCACTTTAATAACTACCGTAAATTACCGTCACTTTAATAACTACTGCCACTTTTCATGTTTTTCAATTTTGCACTCTGCACCTTATTCTGCATTTCTGCATTTCAACCCGCACCTTTATCGCTCATTTGCACTTCTGGTTAGAACGCCTACTGCATTTCGTTGTCCCTGTACTTGTACTCTGCACAATGACAATAAAGTTGAATCTAATCTAATCTAATTAAGGGCAAGCAAAAAAACGCTATATGGAAACAAATCACTGTTGCAGTCAACAGTGTGTCCCATGTTCAGCGAGCTACGGAAGAGGTAAATAATTAATTGAATAATTAATTAAATGTAAAATTGATGTTAACTTGATCCAGCTTAAAACATTTCACAATTGACCTATAGGCTATTTTTTGCATTGCGTTAAAGTTATTTAATTCCGAATGAGGTGGAGAAAAAGTTGTCCGACTCTTGCGGATATACCATGTCTCGCCACTGGTCGCACTCGAAAAAGTTCTGTACACGAGCTCAGACCTGACGTGAGATTTCATCGCAGCCTGCGCTCACGTTCAAATTGATAAATGCCAAGCTCAACGTGGAAATGAGCGTACGTCCATTTTACGCCCGTTTTCTGTCGTACGCTCGTTTGATAAATGAGGGCCAATATGAGTAGAAGTGAAGATGCAAAGATTGAACCATTATTAAAACAACATATTATTGACTATATACACAGACAGACAGGCTGACAGACAGGTGAACAGACAATTGCATGACTGACTGGATCGACAGGGAGAGTACTCCACCACTTGTCCCTCTTTCTTGAGGAAACAGGTTCCCACTGGCTCTCTCTCCGCATAGCTATAGGTAGACCACTGGTACAGAGGAGCACATGCCTGTAACACACACACGAGCAAAGCAAATTTAGATTATTATAACAGTCAATATATAATAAATTAACAGATTATATACCAATGTTACCTTACAGTGTCCTTCTTACTTGTTACCAAGTACTGTGTAGTAAGCAATGTCACAACCTGTAACTGCATGTACTTAATATTCAATAATAATGCTATGGAACCTGGTGTGTGGAACTTGCTTCGCATAACACTTAGCACACTGTCATTAATTATGAAGTATATGCTTACACCTGTTGCTGCTTTGTAAACAATACTGAGTATAATAACACATAAAAATAATGTAAAGGGTAAGCCAATATAACATGGTGATGTCAACAAAAGATAAATTGTTGGTTATTAAAGAATTGTTCCAGGGAGCTCACCAGAATGTGTTCCCCATCAGAGCGGACCGACGCTCCAAACCACTGTTTGGATTTAAACTCCATCTGTACCCCTTTATCAGTCTCCAAGTTGTCTGCTCACACACCGCACACACAAGAACGTAGCTTGTAGAGAGTCATTCAAATTTCATATTCAAATCATGTGGCACTACACACACATATGGTATAAATATACAGATAGATATATACAGTATGTATACATACATACTGTATATGTACGTATGATATATATATATATATATATATATATATATATATATATATATATATATATATATATATATACTTTTACATTCAAATAAGTGGGGAGTGGTTATCTAAAAGATTCAGAGCAAAGCAACAGCACCAAAATAGAACAGAATCAATGACTATATGGCACTGAAACAGCAATGATTAGCTATCAGGACTTCCTGCTTTCTGCAGGAAGTCCTGTGGGTAATCCATCAACAGACACACACACTCACACAACTTTCTGCCCTGACACCCGCACTTACTTAACCCAACATTGCCAGACCAAAGAAAAATTCACATATTAGTTTGGAACCTCTCAGTTAATTTTTGATTTCAAGGGGGTGTTATCAATGGGTGCGAACCAAAACCAATCTGGACATAATCGGATTGACCTACAACCAAAACAGAGCAGGAAACTAGCTTTTTTAATGAAAGTGTATCAAAGGCACCATCAAACACGCCCCACATAAGATAAATTATGATTGGCTCGACGCAGGCCAGGTCTGCTGGAAATCAGTCTGAACGGGAGGGGGCCAGACGTTTAGGGCAGAGCAAATAAAACTTGAGCTTGCAGATTCGTCTGGTTCCACGGCTAGGATTTGCATACAACACATGCCACTATTGTCTTTCTTAGTCTCTCTATCTCCAACCCCTCTACCAAAATGTACTCTACATGTGAGTCAGAGACATGGGTGTGAGTGTGCAGACTAAGTTTGGCTGTAGTGTCTGGCAGAATGACCACAGAATACCAACACAGAACCACAACATTACAGCGGACAATACACTAGTCTGTCTGTCTGTCTCCCACATACACATCCCCATAATACAAACACACACACACCAAGAGCAGAGGAGAAAAGAGTGAGCAAGGAGAGCAGCAGGGTTGAGCGAGGAGGAGCAGGAGTGACAGGAGTGCAGCAGAGAGGAAGGGAGAGAAGCAGAGGTTCTCACCTCTGCTTCTCTCCCTTCCTATTGCCCCTGTTGCAGGGGAGCTGAAGTGAGAAAGGAAAAGGAGAGGGAGAGGGGAGAGTAGAACTGAACAGGAGGAGGAGGGGGTTAGGTCTGTAGGAACGTGCCATTACATGTTGAGCTTCAGGACATGTGTGTTCGTCATTTATGAAATGTGCACTAATGGCAACTACTCAGCTGAATCATTACTAAATAAGAACCAAGCTTTGAAGATTAAAACTAATTTTAAGTGAGGAAAGAACCAGAAATGTTCTGCAAAATATATGATTATTAAAAATACACTCTCTGACTGCAGTAGTGCGTGTGTGTGTGTGTGTGTGTGTGTGTGTGTGTGTGTGTGTGTGTGTGTGTGTGTGTGTGTTCAGAAGGAAGCTGAGCTTTCAAGATATATCAGGGACATGACACGGCATGACACACACACGCATATGGCATGGTACAAATTAATGCTAGCCTGTGGCTACAGTTAGCTTGAAGAGCTCTACAGGCTAAATAGTTTTTACATGGAAAGGTCCATCTGTTTCTAAGCCCTCCCTCTCCCAGCATGTACAAAAAACAAAGTGAGGCATTACTCCAGCCTCACTTTAAACACACTGCAGTGCTTTGCCCAAAAAAGGTAAATAGAAGAATGAGCCCTGCATGACCTCACACATCACACACACTCACAATCTCACACACCTCAGCTTATGTTATGTTAAGAGGCTGTCTAGGCTGAGTCAAAATGGGATACTTGCTGTGCTATTTCCACAGACAAGGAAAGAGAGTTTCTTTCACAATTGAGCATACAACCTCACATTCCACAATATGTTGGAACATGAGGAGTGCAGGCCAGCTGAAACAATGCTGCAATGTTTGGTGGAGCAGTGGTGGTGGTGTGAGGTTATTGTAGGTGTAGCTTTGGATGTAGGTCAGGGTGGTATGCAGATGTAGCTGAGGGTGGTAGTGGTGGCTTCAGAGTTGGGGTGGAATTGTAGCCTTAGTGTGATGGTGTTGTCACTGTGGATTGAGGTTAAGGTGGTGCAGCTGTATGTGGTGGTGTTTAAGTGTGGCTGTGGTTAATGTTTGTTGCTATGGGTGGAGCTGATAGGTGTAACTGCAGGCAGTGGTGCAATGCAGTAGCGTGGTGGTGGTACCCGTGTTGTCAAACTGGAGCTGCTGGCAGGTAGTAGAGTTCTTCCAGTGACAGCTGTAGACGGCCCCTCGCTCCACCACAGAGGTAGGGGTGACATCCGTACTATTGGCTCGGGGGGCCCCAATCAACACCTCTGATCTGACAGGAGAGTATTCAACTCATTAACATCCACCTTATTGATGTGCTGTGTTAGCTGCTCAGTTTAACTAATAGAATGAAAATCGTAGGTTGTAAACGGGGAGGGTGTCACCCAGATGGCTCTCCTAACGCCCTGTACAGCTTGCCACTCTATTGGTCAATTCACCACCATGGTTTCCCTGCACCACCAGATCCTGATAGCAGGGAAACTGAGATCTCTCTCTCTCTCTCTCTCTCTCTCTGACTGATACTTTACTTTGAAAACAATAAAGGCCATACAACAATACAATACATGCAGACTATAGTAAACTAGAATACATTAATACTATACAAGTTGTAATACATTACAATACATAGGCCTAAAGACTATACAGGCTACAATGGAATACATAAATAATAATAATAATTTGACCCATCCTATGATAGAAAAAGGAGAGAAGCAGTGGGCTGCTGTGTTCATCGCCCGGGGAGCAAGCTGGGGTTCAGTGTCTTGCTCATGGACACTTCGACATGTGGACATTTGGATGCAGACAGTACGGATAGTGGACGACCAGCTCTGTCCACCCGCTCTATCCACTGAGCTACTGTCGCCTAAACCCCCCTGAAAGCAAATCTAAAGTAATATCTAACATGAAATATAACATCTTACCTGATATAACACATCTAACATGAGACATAACATCTTGGAAAGCAGAAGTGCCGCCCTCATAAGTGTCCCGGTGAGAATGTAACACTCGTGTTGCGGATTAAAAAACGGAATTAAACGACCAGCACTTACTTTTGGTTGTTGGCCGTCTTGAAAAAGTCCACCGAGAAGCCAAAATAACTTCCCTCGGGTCCAGGGAACACGGCAGGTTTCTCCACGTCCAGATTAAAAGAGAAACAGCAAATCAGACTGGACGTGAAGACCACCGCGACCCAAAGCAAAGCCATGTCCGGGACCTGGAGAGCGCTACGGTCTTCGATGTGAGGAAATAGTGGATCTTGTCTTTCCTCAGAGAGATATCAGATGGTTGTCTTCGCTTAGTTGGTTCCACTACGAATGCTAGTGGTCGTTATATATTTAAAATGTCCTGGGTCAACAAGCCGTCACGTTGGCTTTAAGCGTCGGTAACCAATGCAGTGTATGTTTCCCGATCTGCTGTGACCAAGACCGACCGGTAAACGGAAGGGAGCGGCTGTGGTTGATGTCCCCGCCCCGCACCGAGCACCGGATGTCCGCTGTGTGCAGCATCTTCGTAACATACTTCCGTGTTATGCCATGATGGCGAGAAGCAGGCGAGAAGGGTCCGGCTGCGTCCTGCAAGACGGAGGCGTAACTTGTAGTAGGAGGCGTGTCTTGTACTTTTCTAAATCACGCTTTACGCCAATAGTAGAATACTAGGCTATCCGTCGAGGTCGAAAGTCAAAAGTCATTATTGCCTTTGTGTTCTATCAGGCCATGAGCGTAGAAGACAACCTGGACCTGGCATGAAGTTTACACGGCATATAAAGGCCTACTTTTTAATGTCTTCAATAAAATTCTTTGATTTATTCATCTGCTGTCTTTTTGTCAAAGGTATGAAGGGATAAAGTAGGCTAAACTTATGCAGGTTCCCCATGTTAAACTGCTATATGCATTAAATGTCATTGTAAAATTGTAATAGGCTTATTTTCTTCATGCATATGAGTCAGGGATGTCAGTTTCACATACAACAGTAAGGCTATGATGAAGCTAATCAAGAGCATATTTTTAAATGAGCGGGTCGGGTGCATTATTTTTATATAAGGCCTAATATTTGTGGTTCGAGTTGCGGTCATTTACGTGTATGTGTTTTATAATGTCTTATAAATGGTTGTGGGAGGTCTAGCATAGTAGGGGGTGCTGTGGGTCACTCAAGAGTAAGTTATAGCAGAGCTGAAGAAGAGTTGAATTAAGTTTTTCCTACATTCAGTACGTGGTCTGACACTTGTATATTAATACAGCAAACACGACAGTATCCATGCACCACTGCTAATCTTAATTTTGCGATTTAAAAAAGTACAAGACACGCCTCCTACTACAAGTTACGTCTACTACAAGCAGGCCCGGGGTGGCCATCAGGACGTTCGGGAGATTTCCCGATGGGCCGGTCCACTTTGAAATGCATTTTGGGCCGCTTGAGTGGATACAAAATAATTTTGAACATTAGCCTATTATTTATATATATTCTTACAAGTACACGTTTTTCATTCATCCCCAGCATCGCAGTATAGCCAATCAATTCTAAGAGTAGAATGTTTGAGCCGCTGAGAATGTTGATCCCAGGCGCGAGTGAGATGCCAAATAACATCGATAACATACACGCACGAGAACCACAGTATAGGTAGCAGCAGAGGTAGTGACAACAAGGGTCGTTGAATATGGAGGGCCGGAGAAGACGAGGCGGGGCCGAAAAGGCCAGATTGAAAAAATGTAAGGCACTGGAGGAGGATGCCGCTAAATGTGCCAAACTCACCGACCTGTTCAGAGGACAGTCACAATTTGCAGCAGGTAAAGAGAGATGTGGACCCAATAATGAGCCATGTTACTAATTAGCACTAGGCTATTTGTGCTACGTTTTCATAGCAAAGTCTACATACAAGCTTAAACCAATTTATGATTTTAAATGAAGATATGTCATACAGTATGTAAGAAATGATAGCAATATGTCTCGCGATAGACACACGAAATATCAATATGAAAAATATTTGATAACTTCAGAGGACTTTGCGCTACACAACGCTAAAATAAAACTTTAATGAAATGTTTTGTAGCCTCAGAGCAGCAGTCCAGCCTGTATGATGCTGCCGGTGAACTCGATAGACGTGATGACACCAGGACTGAGGGGACAGGTAGAAAGGACTATATTGAAATTAGAATGATCCCAAATGTGTAATAGGTTAACTATTGTTTAATATTAAATTACTCTCTCCATGACATTACAGTCTACATGCCCTTTTACCTTTGTAATACTACAGGATTCAGAGTACTTTTGTGCTACACAACACTGTAGCTAAAATAACCCTTTAATGAAATGTTTTGTAGCCTCAGAGCAGCAGTCCAGCCTGTATGATGCTGCATGTGAACTCGATAGACATGATGACACCAGGACTGAGGGGACAGGTAGAGAGGACTACATATTGAAATTAGAATGATCCCAAATGTGTTATAGGTTAGCTATTGTTTAATATTAAATTACTCTGTCCGTGACATTACAGTCTACATGCCCTTCTACCTTTGTAATACTACAGGCTACAATACAGGCGAGACAGACGCTGAGAGAGAAGAGCCAGGGCCCAGTGAGGCAGAAGCAGGGCAGCAAAAGAACCCAGGGACTGCTAGTGTAGACTACTTTGCTCATCCTCAGGCAGAAGATCTACAGTTATTTTTTAATTATCAACCACAACAGCCAACAGAACTCCCCAGGCTAGCCAACATGTTTCATAGTAAGCAGGGAACTAACCGGAGATGGTTAAGTTACAATGACCAAAAGCAATCTTTGTTTTGTTCTGTGTGTTTAGCCTTTGCCCCAGCTACCACTCATAACCCTTTCATAAAGGGAGGTATGAATGCATGGAGGCACATCCATCAGCGCATTGGGGAGCATGAAAAAAGTAAGATCCACAGAGATAGTGCTGATGCTTACTTTCTGTTGGCTAAAAAGGCAGATGTAAAAAGCCTTTTGGCAGGCAAGCAAATGTCATTACACCATGAGCAAGTGAAGAAGAAGCGTCAGGTGATGGAACGCATTGTAGATGTGGTAAAAGTCATAGGAAAATGTGGCCTTAGTTACAGAGGGGATAAAGCAGAGGCTGCTCATACTCTTGAAAACACTGCAGTCAATCATGGGAATTTCTAGAGTTGCTAATACTATTGAGCCGGTACGACATGTGCCTTCAACAGCACATTAGCCGTTGTATTGAGCAGAGCAAGGAGCACCATGAGAGTGGAGCCAAAGGCAGGGGGTCTCTTGTGACTCTTATGTCAAAGGACATGGTGAATAAAGTTGTGGATGTTCTCAGAAAGTTGATTAAGAGCCAAATTGCAGATGAGGTTAAAGAGGCAGGCATGTTTTCTGTGCAAATTGACACTACCCAAGACAACACCTCAACCGACCAGTGTGCTGTCATCTTAAGATATGTCACAGATACCATTCATGAGCGGTTGATTGCTGTTGTGGACTGAGAAATCCACAGGCAAATATTTCACAGATCTCCTAAAACACACTTTAGATGAGCTCAGCATTGACATCAGCACATGTGTGGGCAACTCTACAGATGGTGCTGCCAATATGCAGGGACAATACCAGGGCTTCACTGCATTGCTCTCTGAGCAGGCTCCCACACAGATGTCACCAGATGACACCAGACAGTCTGGTGTTATGGACATATACTGAACCTCGTATTGGCAGACACAACAGGCAACGTGATTGAGAGTGCGTCTCTTTTTACAGTGCTTAACGATGTGAATGTATTTCTTAGAGAGTATTGGAAGCGCATGCAGATGTGGGAGAAGACAAGTGTGGACAAACGTCATAGGAGACTTGGCCTAATAGGGGCAACAAGGTGGTGGGCTAAGGACCAGGCTCTCACTAAGGTCTTTGGATGCTTTGGTGATCCTAAGGATGCTTTGTATGTTGACGTGCTGCTTACCCTAGTCTCAGTTGAAGAAGATATGACTATGAAGTCATCAGTGAGGGCAAAAGCTAAGGGACACATTGCAAATCTCTTAAGGTATGAGGTTATGAGGATGACCCAGTAGCTTCACCCAATGCTTCTTTTGAAATTAATGTCCATAACATCATTCTGGACACTGTCCTTGGGAGCATTGGGACTAGGTTTTCAGGCAATGCAAAGCTTGTCTCAGATTTCGCTTGTCTCGACCCTAAAAACTTCCATGAGGTAAGTACAAATGGACTCCCAAACTCAGCGCTCACAGAAATCAGCAAATGTCTGATTCAATTTGATGATCAAGCAACTGTTAGTGCGTTGCATTGTGAACTTCATAGCTTGGCATGTCAGTGGGAGAAATTGAAGAGACCACCTCTAGAAGGTTACAATGTCAGGACAGGGAGGGAGGTGACATTAACAGGTGAGGAGGACAGTGGACCAGAGACTGGATTCATGGAACCAGAGCTAGAACTGGAGAGCAGGACGTGTTCTTCCTGCAAAAATTGTGCCATTTGTGTTCATTTGATCCTTTCACAGTACAACCTCTTCACAGATGCATACCCTTTAAATGGGCTAGCATACAAATTCCTCTTGACGCTTTCAAGCACTCAGGTTGCATGTGAGAGGAGCTTCTCGACTTTAAAGTTTGTGAAGAATAGGCTACGAAGCTCACTGTCACAGGAGCACTTGGAGGCTTTCATGTTAATGTGCATTGAGAAGGAAATCCTCGTGTCTATCGACAATAAGATAAGATAAGATAAGATATTCCTTTATTAATCCCCCTTAGGAGAAATTCACAGTGACCAGCAGTACAGGGGATAGATGTGCAGTAAGAGCCTGGCTAAAGTCAAACAATAGACAATAAATTAAATTAAATATGAGCTCTTATGTCAGGTCGGTGAGGAGTGAGAACCTATATGCATACGTGGTAAGCGTCCTTGATTGCTGTTTATAGTGCAAAATGCAAAATAGATAGATCGTGCAAATATGCGGAAAGTGCAAGGTGCAAGATGTGCAAATTTTTACAGGTATTCCAGGTACAACATATGAATAGACCTAGAATAACAACGGCTAGGAGACAGTCCAAGGTGTGTGGTGTGGTGTATGTGAATGTGAAGTTCAGTCCATTTGTCTGGTGGTGTTGGAGCTTCCTGAGCCTGATGGTTGGTGGGATGAAGGAGCGCCCAAGCACTATGAGGCACTTGGCTGAGTGAGCATGTGGCTGAACGTGTTCCTGAGTTGCTTCAGTTCGGCATAGAGAGGGTGAAAGGGTAGTTCCGGGTCGCCAGCAGCTTTCCCCTCGTCCTCCTCACTGTCGCCGCCTCCACACAGTCCAGCTTCATCCCCACTGCAGAGCACGCCTTCCTCCCCGGCTTGTACAGCTTACTGGCACCACCGCTCCCAATGCTTCCTCCCCAGCACACGGCAGTGAAGAAGGTGACACTGGCCACCACAGACTGGTAGACCATCCGTAGCAGCCTGCTGCACACAATGAAAGATGACAGATGGACAGTGGTTATCAATGAGATGAACAGACCTAAGATGAAAATGGCTAGAAAACAGTCTGGGGTGTGTGGTGTGGTATACAAATCTATTATCTGGTGGTGCTGGCGCTTCCGAGACATTGGGAGCGGGTGGTTGAGGTATTGTAGAGTTATAAACAAAGATGCAGAAACCAGTGGACTGCTTAGGCGACTCTTGATGCTGTAGACCTCAACAGTAACTATTTTTTTATTGCAAATTCCAGTTGAAACTTTTTTGTTGTTATCAACCCATCCTTGTGCTCTTGTTATTTTAGTTATTGTAGATACAGTTGTTAAATATGAACCAACATGTTAAAGAGTGACACTCAAATCTGTGCAAGGAAAAGTTAAATGTATTCATGTTCATCTCATTTAAATTTGTATGTGACATGATTGAAGTGATTTCTTATCAACCAACCACTGACCGTTGATACTATATCCAATAAAAAGGGATAGTAAGCTTTTTTGCACTGTTGTTTCATTTATGCAAATTCTTCCACCATTAGGGCTCCAGACTAACTTCTTACATTGCACTGGTCATCTTAATTTTGAGTTAAAAAAAATGTCACGTTGGTTGCAAGTGCGTGGAAAAAAGTGGGCCGGTCTGAGCCTGAAATTCCCGGGCTGAAAATAGGTCCCAGTCCGGCCCTGACTACAAGTTACGCCTCCATCTTGCAGGACGCAGCCGGATACTACTGGAGAAGGCCGGACTCTTTTAGGAACACATTGCCTCTTCTGGTTTAGAATTGTGTGTGATATTTCAGAACACTCACAACAAACACCTAATTGCCTGCATACTGTATGCACCAATATTAAATTTTTGTGCATCAGATTATGGTTGAGATGTCTTAAATTCAAGCACAAAGTGAAAATTGTATTGCCCCTGTCACAGGCATTGTTGTTTATATGGCTGCAGTCGAACAGTTTTTGCATAGCAATGTTCCTAACTGAGTGAAATGGCCTGAAAGTAGCTGGACTGGTTTAATATACACCCTCTGGTGCAACCTAGACACATCATCAGTGATGTAACCTGAGGTCATAGGGTGTTTCGGGTCTCTCAACATCAGACAACCTCGCCCAGGCGACCCAGCCGGGGGTGATCAGACCCTGGCTTGTGTCTAGTTAGCTTGTGTGGCCCACGGATCACCCCTCATGATCCACAGCCATCTTGATGCCTTCTCAGCAGCATCAGTGGTGTTTTTGATGGCTTTCTTGCTGTGCAGTCCCCTTATTCCCAACAGCTTGAGGGCCCTGCAGAGTGACTGGCCTGCGAAACCTCGGCATCCAATTTCAATGGGACTGCACTGCATCTTCCATCCGTTGCGGCGGCATTCGCCTGCCAGCTCCTCATACTTGGCCCTCTTCCTCTCAAATGCCTCCTCCATCCGGTCTTCCCAGGGCACAGTCAACTCCAGCAGTATCACCTGCCTTGTTGATTCTGACATAAGAACCAAGTCCGGCCTAAGTGTGGTCACTGCGATGGACTCTGGGAATTTAAGCTGTTTCCCCAAGTCCACCTTCAGCTGCCAGTCCTTAGCTGTTGTCAGGAGCCCCCCTGTTTGGCCTGGGCGGTGTTGAGGCTTCTCACCAGATTTAATAAAGGTGATTGAATGCCTAGCTGGCTGTTGCTGCTTGCTGAGTGAGATCCCCGAGCAGATGGTATCTGCTATCACCTTCAGCACCTGGTCGTGGCGCCAACGGTAGCGCCCCTCGCCCAGGGCTTTCGGGCAACAGCTTAGGATGTGCTCCAGTGATCCTCTCCTCTGGCACAAAGGGCAAGCAGGTGTTTCTGCCAGGCCCCAACAGAAGAGGTTGGATGGGCTGGGCAGGATGTCGTAGACTGACTGGATCAAAAACTTTATCCGGAGTGGCTCTGCCTTCCAAAGCTCTGACCAAGAAATCTTCCTATCCAGTGTCTGCTCCCATCTAGTCCACGCCCCCTGTTGTCTCATCCCGACCATCTTGCTCAAGCGGGTCTCCTCCAGCCCTGCTCGAACCTCTTCCTGGATAAGCTGCAGCCTCTCCTTCCCCCGGGCCTTGTTGTACCGAGGTCTTGGGTTGCTCCCAAGCCCTGCCCGGCCTGTCGCCACTGCTCCCACCAGAACACCGTGGCGCAGCCGTGCCTCAGCTTGCTCAACCGTCTCCTGGGCTCTCCACTTCCGACCAGTCCGCACTTCAATCTCAGCTAGGGAGACTTTGGTGTCACTCGAGTCTCTGTACAGCAGCACTTCTCTTGCGCGGGTAACCATGAACTCCTCCGACAGACTACTGAAGGGAAGTCGCAGCTTATTATTATGCCCATACAAGGCTATGCTGCTGAGGCTTCTTGGTAGGCCCAACCACCTGCGAAGGAAGCCACTTACCTTACGCTCGAAGCCCTCAACGGTTGTTAGTGGGACATCGTAGACCAGTAGTGGCCAGAGGAGGCGTGGCAGAATGCCATGCTGATATATATTCATGCTTTATACTTACCTGGCAGCCCTGACTTATCCACCGCCACTAGCCAGTTTCCCAGTTCTCTGCTGGTCGCCTTGAGCGCTGCTTTGTCCCTCAGGGTGCCATCAAAGATCTTCCCCAGGCTCTTCACTGGCTCCTCTGAGACCGATGGAATCTGGACACCTCCCAGCGAGAAACAGAACTTGTCTGTGACCTCCCCTTCTTCACCACCAGGGAACGGGACTTAGCAGGCTTAAAGCCCATACGCGCCCAGTTAATGAGCCGCTCAAGGCCTTGGAGAACCCACCTACAGCCTGGAACTGATGTTGTAATAACCGTCAGGTCATCCATAAAAGCTCTAATGGGAGGCTGCCGCACACCTGACTTGGTGAGCGGTCCTCTGCACTCCACCTCTGCTGACTTAACGAACATGTTCATGGCCAAGGCAAACAAAATCACTGAGACTGTACACCCAGTGATTATGCCATTCTCCAGCCGATGTGATGCTGATGTTTCTGTTCCCGAGGTGACTCTCAAACTGAAGCAGTTGTAATAGTCCAGTATGAGGTCCCTGATCTTGCCTGGAACATGATGCCGATCAAGCGAGGTCTCCACCAGTTTGTGAGGAATTGACCCGTAAGCATTAGACAGGTCAAGCCACAAAACTGCCAGGTCCCCACTGCCCTCCCGGGCCTCCCGGATGAGCTGAGTGACAACTCCCGTGTGCTCGATGCACCCTGGTAACTTTGGGATCCCCCCCTTCTGCACAGAGGTGTCGATGTATGCATTCTTCAGGAATGATCCCTGAGGGAAATTGCATTTGTTACAACCGAGACCAAATACAGTCCAGTCCGGGACAAGACCAAGACCTGCTCTACTCCCTGCTGTACCCTGCTGTACCACTAGACCCGGGCATGGCAGCCCTTGCACCTCCCCTCCCAGCACCACCCTCTCTCTCTCTCCTGTTCCACACTCACAGGGAGGCTGGACCAATATCCAGCTCAGAGGACAGTCATCCCCTCACCACACCCCCTACTATTCCTGCGACCCCAGCAATAACAACCCCGACCATCAACACCAGCCACGTGAGATGGCAGCTCACAAGGATCAGGTCAAACAAGGCCAGAGGACCCGATGACATCAGCCTGAGGGTGCTCAAGATCTGTGCGGAGCATCTGGCAGGAGTGTTCACGCATTTTTTTTGGCCTCTCCCTGAGACTGAAAAAGGTGCCAACTCTATGGAAGACATCCTGTGTAGTCCCTGTGCCAAAGAAGGGTTGCCCAATGCTCCAGGCGACTTCAGACCTGTGGCTCTAACGTCACACGTCATGAAGACCTTCGAGAGGTTGGTTCTGGAGCACCTCAGGCCCATGGTGCGTGACTGCCTGGACCCTCTGCAGTTTGCGTACCAGACGCACATTGGCATGGATGATGCCATCATCTACCTGCTTCACAGAGTTTATACACACCTGGAGAGGCCACAGAGCATGGTAAGGATCACGTTCTTTGACTTCTCCAGGGCCTTCGACACCGTCCAGCCAGGCCGGCTGGCTGAGAAGCTCCTGGTGATGCAGGTCGATCCTGACATGGTGGCATGGATTACGAACTACCTCATGGATAGGCCGCAGTAT
This sequence comes from Urophycis tenuis, assembly GCA_036785325.1. Taxonomy (NCBI): domain Eukaryota; kingdom Metazoa; phylum Chordata; class Actinopteri; order Gadiformes; family Phycidae; genus Urophycis; species Urophycis tenuis. Next base: position 426,199 of record JAXIVH010000045.1, on the reverse strand, counting down.
GTCAGGCTGCGACACTGCTTGTCAGACATGGTGATAAGCAACACTGGCACACCCCAGGGAACTGTACTTTCACAATTCTTGTTCAGCCTCCTTCACCACACCTTGGATTTCTGCTACAACTCCCGAACATGCCACCTGCAGAAGTTCTCTGACGACTCATCCATTGTTGGATGCATCACAGACAATAGGCAGGAAGAGTACAGGGAACTAGTGAAGAACTTTGTGGGATGGTGTAATGGGAACCACCTTCAGCTCAACACCGGGAAAACCAAAGAGCTGGTGGTGGACTTCCGCCGCAGAAAGAGCCCCCCAATCCATAAATGCTGAGGAGGTGGAGCTGGTGGACACTGAGGCCCTCTACAGGAAGGGACAGAGTAGGCTGCTCTTCCTGAGGATGCTCAGATCTTTCAATGTGTTCACTAGGCTGCTATGGATGTTCTACCAGTCTGTGGTAGCCAGTGTCACCTTATTCGCTGTTTGGCTTTGGGAGCGGAGGTGCCAGCAAGCTGAATAAGCTGGTGAGGAAGGCGATGAAGCTGGACTGTGTGGAGGCGGTGACAGAGAGGAGGATGAGGGGAAAGCTGCAGGCAATCCTGGACAAGCCCTCTCACCCTCTCTATGCCGAGCTGTGGCAACTCAGGAGCACGTTCAGCCACAGGCTCACTCAACCACATGCCTCAAAGCACTTGGGGGGCTCTTTCATCCCATCAGCTATCAGACTCTACAACACCTCAACCACCTGTTCCCAACGTCTCGGAAGCCCCGACACCTCCTCATAATGGATTAAACACCACACCCCACACCTCATGACTGTTTTCCTAAGCCAGTGTTATTTTTGTCTTCTCACATGTCTTTCTTACATTAGCTGAAAAATCCTGTACATTTGCACATTTGCACATCTATTTTGACAATTTATATCTGCACATCTCTCTTTATTCTTATATCTACACCTCAGTCAGACTCAGTTACCAATTGCACGTCCAAACATAATTACGTAGCCTAGTGTAAGTGCAGTCATCTTAAAGTGATGGTTCGGAGTAAAATTCACCCTGAGGTAATTTCCACCAATAATCCAGCCAAATACCCCCACAACTGGAATAATTGAATACTTGAAATTAGATAGAGTGTTGAATTCACTAACTTTTTCCTTACACTTGTGAGTTTTGAAGAGGACTTTTACGAACTTATCCGGAAAGACGGAAGAGACGTCGACGCAGCGGTAGCCTTAGCAACAGCGAGTTGAAGCTATCAGAAAAGTGCTCTTTTAAATAAACTCCTGGTGTACTTACAAACTTTAAAATGCCTGGTTTTGTGAGTACAGACCATATATGTACTACTACAGAAGTTGGGTAACAATCCATGCGTTATTAGTGGGGTAATTTACGAGATATACACATTGTACCGGACACTCCAATACTAAGCCATTCGGCTGATACCCCTAAACTTGATAAATATTGACCGTCGCTAAAAATGCATCTGAGGGGGTATTTGGCTGGATTATTGGTGGAAATTACCTCAGGGTGAATTTTACTCTGAACCATCACTTTAACTTGACCTCATGACGGTTTCTATCAAGGTCAAGCAAACGTGGTTTGGAAAGGACATATGTATGACGATTTATTTTGACTGTTCGGAGACTACGAGTGACGTCATAGGGGTTGAATACTAAATATTGAGTTGGATGTGTCCCTGCGTCCCCCCCGAAACCCACAATTGGAGATAGGCCTACTGGTCTTCTGCAAATATATATATTGTGGCGCCCGCCGGGTACAGGTAGGGGGGAGGAGATGTGGGAAAGTGGTGGATGGGGTTTACGTGGCACCCTGCCATCTGGTGGCCACGGAGCGCTTCTCTCTTTCTCCTCTGAATGAAGCAGAGACACCTGGGCAAAGTGGAGCAGCTGCAGCCACTAGCCCTAATGAGGGAAGAGGAGTTAAAAGCAGCAGGAAGAGCACCCAACGGGGAAGGTGTAGGAGACAATGGTGGTAGTGAGTAGGAGAGAACACAAAGCGCCGTGTATAACCCTTTTCCCCAGGAGAACCCCGCCGGCTGATCGAACCCTGGACCGACTGCGAACCCGACACCGTGCACCGAACCCCACGCTCAACCGCCGACGACGAGTCCAGCGCTTGAGCCCCCCCTCTCTCCCTATCCCGAACGAACCTACAATAAAGTAGACTGATCGTGAAACTGGTGTGGACAGTGCTATACTTCTCAATATTGGTTTGGTGGCACCTCTTCTCCCCGAGGTTGCCACACATGGTGGAGAATGCAGGCAACGCAGTAAACAAACCAATATTGAGACCCAGACGCACCAGATCCCAGATATGGCGACACCCCCCGATTACAGCGCAATGCTTGGCCAGTTGATGGAGATGCAGAAGGCGCAGCAGGAACACCACACCGGGCTGGTGAACCGGCTCCTCGACCGAGACCAAGGGCGTACTATCCAGCCGGCGAGGTTCCTAGTGAAGCAAACCGAGGCCGATGATGTGGAAACGTTCCTCCTCACGTTCGAACGGACCGCGACCAGGGAAGACTGGCCACGAGCCCAGTGGACGGACCTGATCGCACCCTTCCTCTCCGGGGCGGCCCAAAGCGCATATCAGGACCTATGTATGGAGCAGGCGGTCTCCTACGACGAGCTGAAGGAGGAGATTCAGAAGAGGCTCGGGCACACCCTCCTCTTCCGAGTGCAGCGGGTCCACGACTGGACTTTCAACCCCGCCGAGCCGCCCCGGGGGCAAATGTATGAGCTCACCCGACTCATCAACCATTGGCTGGCCTCTGAGCCCTCGGGCCTTGGCCCCGTAGAAAGGGTCGTCATGGACCGGTACCTCCGGGCCCTGCCCCACGAGGGACAAAAGCTCGCGTGTCAGAGCAATCCCCAGAGTGCCGAACAGCTGGTAACCCTGGTCGAAGGATACCTGGCGGCCCACGCCGTGCTACGGCCCAGCCGACCTGGGAGGGCGGAGAACACCGGGCGGGCCCGAAACCCCACCCCAGCACCGGAACCAGCGAAGCCCCCTTCACGCTTCATCGGGGAACCCAGAGGGTCGTCAGCGGAGCAGAGACGCTGCTTCAGCTGCGGGGAGGTGGGACACCTGTCCTGGGCGCGCCCCCACCGCCAGGACATGGCCATGCACCCGGCCTCATCAGACTCAAATCCCCGAAAGCCCTGCGGCCTCCTCACGGTCTGCTGGGGCCAGATGGACGGGCCCTCCGCAGTAACCCCCGTTCGCCTCAATGGACAAGACGCCTCAGCCCTCCTGGACTCGGGCAGCGCGGTGACGCTGGCGCGACCCGAGTACGCCCCAGGTCCCCTCCTCCCCGAAAAACTAGCCGTGACATGTATCCATGGAGAGACCCGGCAGTATCCCACGGCGAGTATCCGCATGCAGACCACCAAGGGCGTGTTCGAGGGGACGGTGGGGCTCGTTCCGGAGCTGCCCGTAGAGGTCCTCATTGGGTGGGACGCGGCCCTGTTCCCTGCCCTGTGGCGCTCCCTGGCGGGTAGGGACGGAGAACGGAGCCCGCCCCGGAGCCGGAGACCCCGCCCCAGCCCCCCCCTATGTGGTTTCCAGGAGGGAGAGCCAGGGGACTCCACGGAACCCCTCTCCGAGGGCGCGGCCAGTGCCGCTGCGGAGAGGGTCGAGGAAGAGACACGGGCCCCGGCCCCCGAGAGGAGACCCCTCTCCCCCGCCGAGGAGGGCGACAACCTCCTCGATATGTTCCCCTTGGGCTCTGACGCCCCCCCCCCCCCCTGCCGGCGCGGCTGACGGGACGGTTCGGGGCCGCGCAGCTGGAGGACCCCAACCTCGCCAATGCCTTGAGCCAGGTGGCAGTGGTGGACGGCCAACCCATGCAAGGGGTTAGACCATTAACATCCCTTCTTTGCCATTAAAAACCAGCTCCTATATCGGGTGGTGATGGAGGCTGGGGAGCAGATCGAGCAGCTGCTGGTGCCGCGCGCGTTCACCCCATCAGTACTCCAACAGCACAGCCACCTACTCGGCGCTCACCTCGGTGTAGAGAAGACCCTCGAGAGGGTAATCGCCCGCTTCTATTGGCCAGGAGTGAAGAGGGCAGTGGAGGACCACTGCCGGCAGTGCCCCTCGACCGCACGTAAGAGCCCCACTAATCCCCCTCCCCATTATAGCGACTCTGTTTAGCCGCATCGCCATGGACCTGGTGGGACCCCTACCGAGGAGCAGCGGTGGGTTCCAGTACATCCTAGTGGTACTGGACTATGCCACTCGATACCCGGAAGCCATACCCCTCCGCACCATGGCCACGAAGGGTATTGCCAGAGAGCTGGTCCTGATGTTCACCCGAGTTGGCATCCCGGAGGAGATCCTGACCGATCAGGGTACCCCATTTATGTCGAGGCTGATGAGGGATATATGTAAGCTACTCCGAGTCAAACAGCTACGCACTTCGGTGTATCACCCCCAAACTGACGGACTGGTAGAGAGGTTCAATCAGACATTAAAGAAAATGTTAAGGAAAGTAATGGAATTGGACGGGAGGAACTGGGATCAGCTCCTCCCCTTTTTGATGTTTTCTATCCGTGAAGTACCACAGGCGTCCACCGGCTTCTCCCCTTTCGAACTGTTGTACGGGAGAAGGCCCAGGGGACTGCTGGACTTGGCCAAGGAGGCTTGGGAACACCAGCCCTCCCCCCACCGCACAATGGTCGAGCACGTCGAGGGGCTCCGCGACCGGATGGCTACCCTCTGGCCCCTAGTGCGGGAACATATGGCCGAGGCCCAGACTGCTCAAGCGCGGGTCTACAACCGGGGGGCCCAACCGAGGGAATTTCAGGTGGGAGAGAAAGTATTAGTCCTGGTCCCCACCGTGGAATGCAAATTCCTGGCCCGATGGCAGGGGCCATATGAAGTGATCGAGAGGATGGGAGAGGTGAACTATCGGGTGCGGCGGCCCGGCCGACGACAAGAGACAAAAATATACCACATCAATCTCCTGAAAAGGTGGGTGGCCCCCGAGGCTCTGCTCTCTCTCTCCCCCCCCCCCCCAGGAGCCCCAGGCGGGGGAGACGGAAACCGTTCCTGTAGGCGAGCAGCTCACACCACGGCAGAAGCAAGACCTCCAGGAGCTAATACAGCGGCACCGGAAGGTGTTCTCCACCGAGGCGGGCTACACCACCCTCATCGACCACCCCATCATCACCACCCACGGAAGGAAGGTAAAACTACGGCCCTATCAGGTCCCTGAGGCGAGAAAGGTCGCCATAAAAGAGGAGGTTAACAAAATGATAAAAGCTGGAATCATAGAGGAGTCAAGGAGTGAGTGGTGTAGTCCCATCGTTCTGGTGCCCAAGCCAGATGGAACGGTGCGATTTTGCAATGACTTCCGGCAGCTAAATTCCATCTCGCAGTTTGACGCCTCCCCCATGCCCCGAGTAGACGAGCTCATCGAGCGACTGGGGAAGGCCCGGTTCATCTCGACGCTGGACCTAACGAAGGGGTACTGGCAGGTGGCCCTCTCCCCTGAAGCCCGGGAGAAGACCGCCTTCGCAACCCCCGACGGTCTGTTCCAATATAGACGACTCCCTTTCGGACTACACGGGGCCCCAGCCACCTTCCAACGGCTGATGGACCAGGTGCTTCGTCCCCACCAGGAGTACGCGGCAGCGTACCTGGACGACATCGTGGTCCACGGGGAGGAGTGGGGGACCCACCTGGCTCAGCTGAACGCGGTGCTTCAGGCTCTGAGGAAGTCGGGGCTCACAGCCAACCCCAAAAAGTGTCGCCTCGGCCTTCAAGAAGCCAACATTTGCACAATAATGTTCAATGTTCAATGTTTACAGCTGCTGATGCACAATGCACATTTACAATTTCATTTCACCATTTCATTTAATTCACATCTTCTAAATTTTATATTTCTATTTTATTTTTCTTTATTTTTATTTTCATTTTATGTATATTTTCTTATTTTTATTTTTATTTTATGTATATTTTCTTATTTTTATTTCTATTTGTACAGTTTCTATTTATATTCTATTTTATACATTATTTATATATGGTATCCAGTGTGGGCAGCAAAGTAAGCATTTCATTGTCCAGGGAAACGCGTTTCTTTACTGCACACATGACAATAAAACCTTTGAATCCTTGAATCCTTGAACTATCTGGGGTTCACCATTGGGCGAGGATGTGTGAAGCCCCAGGTAGGGAAGGTCGAGACTATCCGCGAGTGGCCCCGCCCCCTTAGCAAACGACAGGTATTCCTGGGCTTAGCTAGCTATTACCGCCGTTTTGTCCCTCACTTCTCCTCCATTGCAGGCCCCCTCACAGAGCTCACCAGGAACCAACAACCGGACCGGGTGAAGTGGAACCCAGAGGTGGAGGGGGCGTTCCGGGCCTTAAAAGACGCCCTCTGCTCCGACCCGGTGCTGGTGACGCCGGACTTCTCCCTCCCCCTGGTGGTCCAGACAGACGCATTGGAGACCGGGGTGGGTGCCGTCCTGTCACAACTAAGAGAAGGGGAGGAAAACCCCATCACCTTCATTAGCCGTAAGCTATTACCCAGAGAGAAGAATTACTCGACGGTAGAAAAATAATGTCTGGCAATAAAATGGGCTGTGGATAAACTGAAATATTATCTGTTAGGACGGCAGTTCACCCTGGTCACCGACCACGCCCCATTGGTATGGATGGCCCGAAATAAAGACACTAACGCCCGCGTCACACGCTGGTTCCTGGCCCTACAGCCGTATGCGTATTCGGTCACTCATAGGCCGGGGGCGGCTCATGGAAACGCAGACGCCTTGTCCCGGCGGGACGCCCTGAGCTGCTGGACCGCCCCTCCCACAGGGTCGGAGCTGAGGGGGGGGGGGTATGTGGCGCCTGCCGGGTACAGGTAGGGGGGAGGAGATGTGGGAAAGTGGTGGATGGGGTTTACGTGGCACCCTGCCATCTGGTGGCCACGGAGCGCTTCTCTCTTTCTCCTCTGAATGAAGCAGAGACACCTGGGCAAAGTGGAGCAGCTGCAGCCACTAGCCCTAATGAGGGAAGAGGAGTTAAAAGCAGCAAGAAGAGCACCCAACGGGGAAGGTGTAGGAGACAATGGTGGTAGTGAGTAGGAGAGAACAAAAAGCGCCGTGTATAACCCTTTTCCCCAGGAGAACCCCGCCGGCTGATCGAACCCTGGACCGACTGCGAACCCGACACCGTGCACCGAACCCCACGCTCAACCGCCGACGACGAGTCCAGCGCTTGAGCCCCCCCTCTCTCCCTATCCCGAACGAACCTACAATAAAGTAGACTGATCGTGAAACTGGTGTGGACAGTGCTATACTTCTCAATATTGGTTTGGTGGCACCTCTTCTCCCCGAGGTTGCCACAATATATATATATTCTATAAATACTAGACAGAAAAAAACAACTGTCAGCTCTATGCTTTGCAATTTTCTGTCGATTCATACATATTTTTGATTGTAGCGCAATAAAAGTATCAATTGCAAGCAAATGGGATGAGATAGGTGTAGAAGAGCAGTAGGCCTATACGTACTTTGAAATGTATTTACAAGTTAGAACCATTTCCTATGCAGATAGATAGATAGATAGATAGATACAGTAGATAGATAGATAGATAAAGTACCAGATTGATTGATAGAGCCTGCTGTAGTTAATAAACATCTTAATGACTGTCATCATCCATATCACCACCATCATCCTCTTTAAGTTTATTACATACACGCACTCAAAATACTACTTTGCTAATTGTATAATTACGTCCAGTTGGTGTCAAACCCCAGATTCTTTGCTCTTATTTGGCCATGCAGCAGCTCTACTGATTTGTGATCTCTGAGGAATGTGCAACAAGACGAGGCAGGAGGAGGGTCATGTCTTGTGTTTGGACATGCACAGGCGTGCACGTGACATATCATTTTTGGGGGGATGTGTGTGGACTCAGTATTAATGTGTGTACATAATGTGTGTGCAGAGGACCTGGCAGTAATGCTGTTTTGTGTATGAAATTGTTGGGCAGTGTAAATGGCAACGGTGCTATAAGTACACTTCTTTGAAACAAAAAGTAGAGTATGCTGTCAGTGTACATTGTATGCACTTATCAGTGGTACATTGTGTGTACTTATCAGTGTACATTGTGTATTTTTATCAGTGTACATTGTGTGTACTTATCGGTGTACATTGTGTGTACTTATCAGAGGTAGAACTCCGACTTCAGGGTCCAGTGTGTACAAAAATAACTAGTTTTGGTCTCAGATTTGGAGGAAGGGGTGTTGTTCCCATGGCTAGAACCCAGTTGTGATTCCTCCATCATTGTCTAGGAGCATTAAAATGAGCAATGTGATATATATACTACGTCATACACAGAGGTGTTATACCTCAAGTGTCCTAGAAGTTTACCCCTCTCTCAGGCATGGACATCAGCCCGGGACATCCCAGCACACAAAAGAAAACCATGATAGCGACGGTATGCCAGTGCAGCTATACATTATTAAGCCAACAATTTTTTTCTCTCCTTTTCTCTCCTCTCCTGGTGTCAGTGGGGAAACCATACATTCGTACTTGTTTCTCTCAATTGGAGCATCCTGCATCCCCATGCACCAGAGAAAAACATGGTGGACAACATTGAAGTAAGGGTACAGACAAACTGCTTGACATGCTATTAATGTTATGTTTCTGAGTTTATCAGTCTATTAAGATGTATCTAATTGTGTTAATTGTGTTAAATAAGTGCAACGTAAAAAGACAAAACATTGCTAAGTATAGAGTTAGAACTGCAATTTCTGTCCTTAACACAGACACACATATATATATATATATATATATATATATATATATATATATATATATATATATATAACTCTACTCTAGAAAGCGTTACTGAGCATCTGAAGCATTTTTGAACTTCCATTGATGTAACTCTCTCATAATTGCTCTGTCACTGCCCACTGAACTACCTTTGACTGCTTGGACCAGTTTTTGTTGTTGTGACACCAAGATGCCACCAGATGGTACATTGTACTGCACTGCCAGAGTTCGCAGTGCGGTCACTCGGCGAGTTTCAGATCGTTTGCATTTGCGCATTTGTTGCAACGAGAATTGAGAAGATCCGGCGGAACTCGTCATAATCACGTCAAGTTCCCATCCCGTCAAGTCGGACACAGGTGAACTTCTCTTCAACAAGAATGGCATACGAAGTGGCGCTTGCGTTCTTCGTAGCAGAAAAGTTCAAGGCATTGGATCTCCCCTTATTGATGTAGGCTGAGGAGCAAATGTGATGAATTTTCTGCATGCACAATGGCTTGGCTATGTGAAGAAATGTGTAAATAAAATAAATAAAATAAAAAATGCATGATGAGTGATGAAGTGAAAGTACACAAAATCGTCTCTTTTTAATCTCTTTTTAATATGCATAGTTTGGGAGAGGGCACCAGGCACGCCTCTCTGAAAGGAGTTATGTCACTTCTGACATGGGGAATTTAATGTCGGTATTCCAACCAACCGGGCGGCACGGTGGTGCAGTGGTTAGCACTGTCGCCTCACAGCAAGAGGGTTCTGGGTTCGAATCCACCTGGGACCTTTCTGTGTGGAGTTTGCATGTTCTCCCCGTGCTTGCGTGGGTTCTCTCTGGGTACTCCGGCTTCCTCCCACAGACCAAAAACAGGCAGTTTGGGGATTAGGTTAATTGGTGTCTCTAAATTGACCATAGGTGTGTAGGTGAGTGTGAAGGGTTGTTCGTTGCTATATGTTAGCCCTGTGATAGGCTGGCGACCTGTTCAGGGTGTACCCCGCCTCTCGCCCGTTGTAGCTGGGATTGGCTCCAGCCCCCCCGCGACCCTCTAGAGGATAAGCGGTTTAGAAAATGACTGACTGATGATGACTGGCATTACTATGATAATAGTATAACTATCATAACTTTTCGGGTTCACCACCCGTGGGAGGGGCCAAAGGGGTCGGGTGCGATGTGAGCTGGGCGGCAGCAGGAGGCGGGGACCTGGCCGGTCCGACCCTCGGCTGCAGAAGCTAGCTCTGGGGACGTGGAACGTCACCTCTCTGGCGGGGAAGGAGCCGGAGCTGGTGTGCGAGGCTGAGAGGTACCGGCTTGATATAGTCGGGCTCACCTCGACACACAGTTTGGGCTCTGGAACCAGCGTCCTTCAGAGGGGTTGGACTCTTTTCCACTCTAGAGTTGCCCCTGGGGAGAGGCGCCGAGCGGGGGTGGGAATGCTTATTTCCCCCCGGCTTGGTGCCTGTATGTTGGGGTTCACCCCGGTAGACGAGAGAGTAGCCTCCCTCCGCCTTCGGGTGGGGGGACGGGTCCTGACTGTCGTTTGTGCTTATGCACCGAACGGCAGTTCAGAGTACCCACCCTTTCTTGAGTCCTTAGGGGGGGGTGTTGGAAAGCGCTCCTTCTGGGGATTCCCTTGTTCTGCTGGCGGACTTCAACGCCCATGTGGGCAATGACAGTGAGACCTGGAGGGGCGTGATTGGGAGGAACGGCCCCCTGATCGGAACCCGAATGGTGTTTTGTTGTTGGACTTCTGTGCTCGTCCTGGATTGTCCATAACGAACACCATGTTCAAGCATAAGGGTGTCCACATGTGCACTTGGCACCAGGACACCCTAGGCCGCAGTTCAATGATCAACTTTGTGGTTGTATCGTCGGACTTGCGGCCGCATGTCTTGGACACTCGGGTGAAGAGAGGGGCGGAGCTGTCAACTGATCACCACCTGGTGGCGAGTTGGCTCCGATGGCGGGGGAAGATGCCGGTCAGACCTGGCAGACCCAGACGTACTGTGAGGGTCTGCTGGGAACGTCTGGCTGAATCTCCTGTCAGAACGAGCTTCAACTCCCACCTCCGGGAGAGCTTCAACCATGTCCCGGGGGAGGCGGGGGACATAGAGTCCGAGTGGACCTTGTTCCGTACCTCTATTGTTGAAGCGGCCGACCGGAGATGTGGCCGTAAGGTCGTCGGTGCATCTCGCGGCGGCAACCCCTGAAGCCGCTGGTGGACCCCAGCGGTAAGGGATGCCGTCAAGCTGAAGAAGGAGTCCTACCGGACCTTTTTGGCCTGTGGGACTCCTGAGGCGGCTGATGGGTACCGGCGGTCCAAGCGGAGCGCGGCTTCGGCGGTTGCGGAGGCAAAAACTCGGGCGTGGGAGGAGTTCGGTGAGGCCATGGAGAACGACTTCCGAACGGCTTCAAGGAGGTTCTGGACCACCATCCGGCGTCTCAGGAGGGCGAAGCAGTGCTCTGTCAACACCGTGTACGGGGGGTACGGGGCGCTGCTGACCTCGACTCGGGACGTCGTGAATCGGTGGGAGGAATACTTCGAAGACCTCCTAAATCCCACCAACACGCCTTCCACTGAGGAGGCATGGTCTGGGGACTTGGGGGGGACTCTTCTATCTCCGGGGCTGAGATCGCCGAGGTGGTTAAAAAGCTCCTCGGTGGCAAGGCCCCGGGGGTGGACGAGATCCGCCCTGAGTTCCTAAAGGCCCTTGATCCTGTGGTGCTGTCATGGTTGACACGACTCTGCAGCATCGCGTGGACATCGGGGGCAGTGCCTCTGGATTGGCAGAGCGGGGTGTTGGTTTCCCTCTTCAAAAAGGGGGACCAGAGGGTGTGCTCCAACTACAGGGGGATCACACTCCTCAGCCTCCTCGGTAAGGTCTATTCGGGGGTCCTGGAGAGGAGGGTCCGTAGGATAGTCGAACCTCGGATCCAGGAGGAGCAATGTGGTTTTCGTCTCAGCCGTGGAACTGTGGACCAGCTCTATACCCTTAGCGCGGTCCTCGAGGGTGCATGGGAGTTCGCCCAACCAGTCTACATGTGCTTTGTGGACTTGGAGAAGGCGTTCGACCGTGTCCCTCGGGAAGCCCTGTGGGGGGTGCTCCGGGAGTATGGGATACTGGGCCCGCTGATACGGGCCGTCGGGTCCCTGTACTCCCGGTGCCAGAGCTTGGTCCGCATTGCCGGCAGTAAGTCAAGAACAGAGAGATGGAGTAGTTCACAAAGGTGACAATGTGTGGCATGCAGGTCTACAGGGCCATGCTCCTGCACTTGGAGGAACTGAATCTGCACAGTCTGATGCAGATGTACATTATGTGTACAGGACAAACATCAGGGGCATCAAAACCATGGTGATGGTTATGGAGAAGCCAGCAATGTTTACATATACATTTAGCAGACGTTTTTGTCCAAAGTGACTTACAATAAGTAAGTCTTCCTAGTAATTCTCTTCCTGTGTTCCACTGCTATCTCCGCCAAATGTTATCCTGTTTCCCACCTGAAGACCACCGCTGCCACAAGTCATCAGAGGAAGGCCAATTAATTTGAAGGCCTTGTTGTAGTTAGGTTGTGAAATGTTGTACGACTGTATAATAATAAATAAGAATAGCACAGGGTTGGGTTGGGTTGTTGAAGTACTGTGACATCCAGGACATTTTGTAGCCATACAAATAGCCGTACAAATACACACACACACACACACACTTACTGTGTGTGTGTGTGCGTATGTACAGCTATTTTTATTTTTTTATTTTTTTATATCTACACCTCAGCAGGACTCAGTTACCAATTGCACTGTTGTTGCAGTACATCTTCATCTACTTCCGGCGCGGGTCTACCGGCAGCCAGCAGCAGTCGCTCTCTCTCTCTTTTCCTACTTTTAGTTATTTATTCGGAGTATCATTTGTTTTATAGCATTTATTTTTAGTAACTAGTTGTGCCAACTTTAGTCAACTAGGTTTTGGAACTTTTCGCCGTGTTTTCATTCATTCTGGAGACACTTTTACGGAATAAGCGTCTCCGCCATGGCTCCCCATAACGGGGGCTTTGTTTACAGTTGGAGTCAGTTGTTGTCGATACAACCACCCTCGTGGATACGGTCTGAAATACCTAAAGAACTTAAGAGGACTTATAGGGGATGTAGGGCTGGACGTAAACAGCGGGAGGAGAAGCGGAGATATAAGCCCTATCTCCCTTCGATCACCATGGGAAACGTGAGGTCGCTGGCGAACAAGATGGATGAGCTAGCAGGCTTGGTGAGGAATCAGCGGGTTTATCGTGAGAGCAGTGTGCTGTGTTTCACGGAGACATGGCTCCACAAAGACACCCCGGACTCCCTCGCAACTGTGGACGGCTTCCTCACTGTTCGGGCAGACAGGACTCACCAGGAGAGTGGCAAGAGGAAAGGTGGGGGACTTGCTATTCTTGTTAACAACAAGTGGTGTTTTCCTGGACATGTTACTGTAAAGGAACGTGTGTGCAGCCCGGACATTGAATTGCTTGCAGTGAGCTTAAGACCCTTCTATCCGCCGCGCAAGTTTTCTCACGTGATCATGCTCGTTGTTTACATTCCACCCTCGGCAAACGCAGCGCTCGCGACTGACGTCACCCACTCCGTCGTCACGAGACTTCAGACACAGCACCCAGACCCCATCATCGCGATGTCTGGGGACTTCAACCACGTCACTCTGGCTGCAACACTGCCCTCCTTCAAGCAGTTTGTGGACTGTCCCACCAGGGAAAACAAAACACTGGACCTGCTGTATGCCAATGTTAAGGAGGCATACAGTTCCACTGCGCTTCCCCCACTGGGAAGGTCTGACCACAACATCATCCACCTCAAGCCACTGTATAAGCCTCTAGTCCAGCGGCTGCCTGTTACCGTCAGGACTGTAAAGAGATGGTCACAGGAGGCCGATGAGACCTTGCGGGGCTGCTTTGAATCAACTGACTGGGTCTTGCTCTGTGAGTCACATGGTGAGTACCTTGATGGTCTCACGGACTGCATAACAGGGTACATCAACTTCTGTGTGGATTGTGTTGTTCCCACACAGACTGTACGCTGTTTCCAAAACAACAAGCCGTGGGTTACCAGAGACATCAAGGTCCTGCTTAATGAGAAGAAGAGGGCCTTCAGAGACGGGGATAGGGAGCAGATGAGGCGGGTTCAGAGGGAGCTGAGGCAGAGGATACAGCAGGGTAAAGACAGCTACAGGAAGAAGCTGGAGGACAAACTTAAGCAGAACAACCTGAGGGATGTGTGGAGTGGCATGAGGAGCATCACTGGCTACAAAAAATCTGGTAGCCAGACAACAGGGGGGGGGGGGGGTCCTGATTGGGCCAACGAGCTGAATCTGTTTTTCAATAGATTCGATGTGAGGGCTCCGGTCTACCCCCCCCCCCCCCCCCCCCCTCAGCTCCCCCAGCTCCTCTACAACCATCCCCCCTCGAACCTCCAGCCCTGCTGCCCCCCTGCTGCTGAACCTCCCCCCTCCCCCTCCCACACCGTCCCTCCACAGCTACACCGTACCTGTTCTCTCTCCCTCTCTCTCTGTTCTCTCCCTCTCTCTCTCCCCCACCATCAGATCACCCAGAACACCAGACTCCTTCTGCCCCCACTCACGGCACACAGACCTTCACTGCTGAGCAGGTGAGCAAAGTGCTGTGCAGGCTCCGTCCAGGGTACTCAAAACATGTGCTGCCCAGCTGAGTGGAGTCCTGCAGCACATTTTCAATCTGAGCCTGAGTCTGGAGAGGGTCCCTGTGCTGTGGAAGACATCCTGCCTGGTTCCAGTACCAAAGAAGGCGCGTCCTAGCACTTATAATGACTACAGACCGGTGGCACTGACGTCCCACCTGATGAAGTCCCTGGAGAGGCTGGTCCTGTCACTTCTTCGGCCCCTGGTCAGTGCATCGCTGGACCCTCTGCAGTTTGCCTACCAGCCGAAGCTGGGAGTGGAGGATGCCATCATCTTCCTGCTTCACCGTGCCTACGCCCACTTGGACAGGCCCGGAAGCACTGTGAGAATCATGTTTTTCGACTTCTCCAGTGCTTTCAACACTATCAGGCCTGCCCTGCTGGGGAGTAAGCTGACGGCGATGCTGGTGGACTCCTCCCTACTTTCCTGGATTACGGACTACTTAACGGGTCGACCACAGTTTGTCAGACTGCAGGACTGTATGTCTGACACTGTGGTCAGCAGCGCAGGGGCTCCACAGGGGACCGTTCTGTCACCATTCCTGTTCACCCTGTACACCTCAGACTTCCAGTTCCACTCGGAGTCCTGCCATCTGCAGAAGTTCTCAGACGATTCTGCAGTGGTTGGATGTGTTAGTGAGGGTAATGATGAGGAGTACAGGAGCGTTGTGGATTCCTTCGTTGAGTGGTGTGAGCTAAACCATCTGCAGCTCAACACTAACAAGATGAAGGAGTTGGTGGTGGTTTTCTGGAGGTGGAAATCTACCCCCACACCCATTTCCATCAATGGGGTGACTGTCGACGTTGTCCAGGATTACAAATACCTGGGTGTTCACCTGGACAATAAAATAAAATATTTAATACTCAGTTGACTGTACTGCCATGCGAACTATACGTATTGCTGTATATTATATATACCTACGTAGTTATTGTAGCGGTACTGTGAACTATCTCATCTCATTCCATAGGCAAGGCAAGGCAAGTTTATTTGTATAAAAAAAATAAATAAATAAAAATAAAAAATAAAAATAAATAAATAAATAAATAAATAACACATACATACATACATACATATACAGCATTAAAAGCATTGAAATTAAAATACAAGCATAAAAAGGAAATTAAAACATGTTAAGGTAAGATTAGGGGAAGGCTGTAGCAAACATAAAGGTCTTTAATCTGGATTTAAAAGTGGTGAGTGTTTCAGCAGACCTACAACTCTCTGGCAGTTTGTTCCATATATGTGGCGCGTAAAAACTGAACACTGCCTCTCCATGTTTAGTTCTGACTCTGGGGACAGTAAGCAGACCCGCCCCAGATGACCTGAGAGATCTGGATTGTTCATAGAAAATGAGAAGATCTGAAATGTACTTTGGTCCCAAACCATTCAGTGCTTTATAAACTAACAGCAGTACTTTAAAGTCAATTCTCTGACAGACAGGAAGCCAATGTAACGATCTGAGAACTGGAGTAATGTGATCCATTTTCTTAGTTTTTGTGAGGACTCGAGCAGCAGCATTCTGAATTAACTGGAGCTTTCTGATGGACTTTTTTGGGAGACCAGTGAAGATGCTGTTACAATAGTCGAGCCTACTGAAGATAAATGCGTGGACAAGTTTCTCTAAGTCCTGCTGAGACATCAGTCCTCTGACCCTTGATATATTCTTTAAGTGATAGTAGGCAGACTTCGTAATCATTTTAATGTGGCTGCTAAAATTCAGGTCTGAGTCCATGACAACACCTAGATTTCTTGCCTGGTCTGTGGTTTTTAACATTGCCAGTTGCAGCTGAGCACAAACTTTTAATCATTCTTCCTTGGCTCCAAAGACAATTATTTCAGTCTTGTCCTTATTCAACTGAAGAAAATTCTGGCACATCCATTCATTGATTTGGTCAATGCAATTACTCAATGCTTGTATTGGACCATAGTCACCTGGGGTTATTGTTATGTAAATTTGTGTATCATCTGCATATCTGTGGTAGCAGATGTCATTTTGCAGGATCTGAGCCAGTGGGAGCATGTAGATTTTAAACAAAAGAGGCCCCAGAATAGAGCCTTGAGGAACACCACATGTCATTTGCGTTCGTTCAGATGTATAATTACCTAGGGAGACAAAGTAATCTCTGTCTTTCAGGTAGGATTCAAACCAGTTTAACGCTGTGCCAGAGAGGCCAACCCAATTTTGTAGTCGATCTAACATTGTGATCAACTGTGTTGAATGCAGCACTGAGATCCAGTAAAACCAAGACTGAAATTTTGCCACAGTCTGTATTTAAATGGATGTCACTGAGGACTTTAACAAGGGCAGTCTCGGTACTGTGGTGAGGTCGAAATCCTGATTGGAAGACATCGAAACAGTTGCTTCTTGCTAGGAAGGCATTTAACTGTTGGAAGATAGCCTTTTCAATTATTTTGCTTAGAAATGGGAGGTTTGATATGGGCCTATAATTGTTCATTTGTGATACATCTAGATTGTTCTTTTTAAGGAGTGGCTTGATAACAGCCGTCTTCAAGGCCTGTGGGAAGATACCTGACAGAAGAGATGTGTTGGTAATTAATAAAAGATCTGAGGCCAAGCAATCATAAACACGTTTGAAAAAATTTGTTGGAAGAATATCGAGGCAGCAGGAGGAGGATTTTAGGTGTTCTATAATGTCTTCTAAAATTTTGTGGTTGATCCGATTAAATTGTGTCATGGTGTATGGGGCTAATTTAGTTGGACAGCTGGCCTGTAGGTGCCCTGGACCGAGGGTAGAGGGGCTGAGCGACTGTCTAATTTTCAGGATTTTGTCAGTAAAGAAGGTGGAAAATTCATTACAGGCCCTGGTGGAGAGAAGTTCAGGTGCTACAGACACAGGGAGGTTTGTTAGCCTGTCGGCAGTAGTGAACAGGGCTCGTGCATTGTTATTGTTTTTAGCAATGATTTCAGAAAAGAAGGCTTCCCTTGCGTTTTTCAGATTAAAGTTATAAATACGGAGTCTCTCTTTATAGATTTCGTAATGGACCTGGAGATTCGTTTTCCGCCATCTGCATTCAGCTCTTCGACACTCTCTTTTTCCAGTTCTCACCAATAAAGCATTTCTCCACGGAGATCTTTTCTTACCTGCGACCACCTTCACCCTCATAGGAGCAATTGCATCAATAACATTTTTTGTTTTGATGTTGAAGAAGAAGAAGAATTACTGATTTGATCCCGTGAGGGAAATTTGGTCTTCTGCATTTAACCCAATCGTGAATTAGTGACACACTCAGAACACAGTGATGGTGAAGCACACAGTGAGGTGAAGCACACACTTAAACCCGATGCAGTGAGCTGCCTGCAACAGCGGCGCTCGGGGAGCAGTGAGGGGTTAGGTGCCTTGCTCAAGGGCACTTCAGCCATGCGCACTGGTCGGGGTTCGAACCGGCCACCCTCCGGTTACAAATCCAAAGCCCTAACCAGTAGGCCGGCTGCCCCACAAAAAAAAATTTTTGGTCTTCTGCATTTAACCCAATCGTGAATTAGTGGAACACTCAGAACACAGTGATGGTGAAGCACACAGCGAGGTGAAGCACACACTTATACCCGATGCAGTGAGCTGCCTGCAACAGCGGCGGCGCTCGGGGAGCAGTGAGGGGTTAGGTGCCTTGCTCAAGGGCACTTCAGCCATGCGCACTGGTCGGGGTTCGAACCGGCCACCCTCCGGTTACAAATCCAAAGCCCTAACCAGTAGGCCGGCTGCCCCAGATCAACGAGCTCATTCACCGAGACACCAGAGAGGACGGGTGTAGAGGAGAATGTCTGAATAAACAATTCACTGGTGTTTTCAGAGATACACCGCCTTGTTATGACTTCACTGAGAGTATTTCTTTTTTCCATCGAGATAACACACTCAAAGAAAACGCATGAATGGTCAGAGAGAGAGCAACGTCAATGACGCTAACTTTCGAAATGTTCAGACCCTTGGAAATAACTAAGTCCAGGGTGTGCCCTTTGTTGTGTGTGGGCTCCTTCACATGCTGTATGAGTTCAAAGTTATCAAGGACACAACATAGTTCTTTGGTTCCTCTGCCCTGGGGTTTGTCAACATGAATGTTAAAGTCACCGACAATAACTATACAGTCAAAGTCGACACATATAATAGACATTAGCACTGAAAAGTCATCAAAGAAGGTTGAACAGTGTTTGGGTGGCCTATAAATATTTAGGAACAAAACTGGAGAGGAGGACTTTAGCTGCAGAGCCACATACTCAAATGAATCAAAGGATCCGAAAGATGCCTGCTTGCATTGGAGTGAATCATTAAACAAAATGGCTACGCCTCCTCCCCTTTTATTCACTCTAGCCTCACTCATGACACTAAAGTTGGTAGGGGCAGCTTCAATAAGAACAGTTCCACTGTTACCTTGATCAAGCCAAGTTTCTGTTAAAAACAAGCACTCCAGATTGTGCTTGATTATAAAATCATTGATTAAAAAGCTTTTCCCTGCCAACGACCTGATGTTTAGTAAAGCTAGATTAAGTTTATCATCAACCCTGGGTTTCAGAACATGTTGTAATTGTTTTGGAATAGGCGCTAGATTTGATATGTTTGCTGAAAAAGTTGGGTACTTCTTGTTTGTTCTTCTTCGCTCAGTTATCATGACAGAAATCTCTGCTTCCATCGTGGGCCCCGGCCGGTCCTCGGATGAATCATTATAGCAATTGTTTTCACAGCCTGGACCCAACAGATATCAGACGGAACTTGGTGTGTTTTGCAAATGAGTGACTGATGTCACTGTGCCTTTTCTAAGTTGTGGAGAGGGGCGTTGGGGGTGGGAGGGGAGAGGCTGGAGGGGGGGCGCGGCTTTGCGTAACTGACAGATGTGGAGGTAGGGGAGGCAATGGGGAGCTCCGGGAAATGGAGGTAGGGAGGGGTGTAAGCAATGGAGAGCTCCGGGAAATGGAGGTAGGGAGGGGTGTAAGCTCAAGCCTGTAGAAGGGGGGGGTAGCTGGGGAGGAGATCAAGCTGGATGGGGTTTGGGGTGCAGGGGAAGGCTGATTTGATGGTGAAGGGGGATCTAAGGAGGAGATCGAGTTGGATGGGGTTTGGGGTGCAGGGGAAGGCTGATTTGATGGTGAAGGGGGATCTGGTGACTTTTCCTCCGAATGATGACGTCTCTCAGGCTGAAGGTCTTCCTGGAGCTGGGGGGAGGGGGATCTTGTCTGCGTTGCTCGCTGTTATCAGCTCGTTCAGATTCCTGTGGTCTGTTGGCCTTGACAGAGGGAACAGATGGGTGACGCAGGAAATAAAACAAGTTGGAGAGGAACAGTTGTACTCCTGACCTGTTAAGGAGGACTCCATTTCTCGTAAAAAAGTGTCATAAACACATAAACACTCAGGGCCTCATTTACTAACATTTGCGACCGCAGCGTAATCTGCGCCAGCGCCGAGCCGTTATTTGCGCAGCTTTCGTCACCGCACTTTACGTTGTATTTATCAAACCCGTACTTCATCAGGCAATCAGCGCCATACTCCGCCCTAGTGTAATTAGCGCACCGTTAAAAGAAGGAAGAATGGGTCTGCGTGTTTGCGTAACCATGGACGATCCAAGAAAAAGAAAACAAAAGTTCCGCGCCGATCAGCGACCACTTCCTGGTCGCTGATCGGCGCGGTGCCTTTGTCGGTGTCTTCTTCTTGCTCTTACAACAGCTGCCATGTCCTTGTTTACAGGCTCAAGCAAAACCCGCTTCCTGGTTTACACCTGCTTTTATGAGGCGGAGATTTGCGCTCCAATTCGAGTCGCGCACTTCTCAGGCAATCTTAGTTAATACCACGCAATACATAATAAGGCGCACTTAACACGTTACCTCCCAGGTCTTTGCGATTCACTCCCACTTCCCCTGATACACTCCCATTTATGCATATGTATGAGGCGGGATGCGCAACTTGCCTATCGCCTCTTCAGAGGCAGGCTATTTGCGCATTTACCCCGTTGCGCCACGTTAGTAAATACGGTTCCATGTTTTTGCGCCTATTTTACCCGCAAATTACGCTAGAAATGGACGCAATTCTGTTAGTAAATGAGGCCCTCACTGTGATATATTTACATATTTATTTAGTTTTTATTAAAGTTTGTACTGGTATATTAGCTTATACTTAAGTTAGAGTAACTAAGTATAAGCTAATATAACAAAATGTTACGCTAGTTGGTTTTTAGTTAGTTGGTTGTTAGTTAGTTGGTTTAAAAGTTACTCTAGTTTATTGTTATATTGTTGTTTATTGGTTATATTAGGGTATATTTTGTGTATATTTCTTTTCCTTCTTTGTATTGATCTGTTGCACAATAATTTCCCTCGGGATGAATAAAGTCTCTTGAATCTTGAATCTAATTGCACTGTTCATCTCAATGATGGCTACTATGTATGTCCACCTACCAATTGCACTGTTCATATCAATGATGACTACCATGTATGTCCACCTACCAATTGCACTGTTCATATCAATGATGACTACCATGTATCTATATAGGTTTTCATTTTTTCATCTGACCTGATTCTAAGAGCTCGCATATAATTTTATCTTAATTTAGGTACATCTATTTATTGTTTAGTGTTTATTGTCTATACTCAGGTCTTCTATTGCACTCCTCTATCCCCTTGTACTGCTGGTCAATTTGAATTTCTCCTAAGGGGGATTAATAAAGGAATATCTTATCTTATCTTATCTTATGTACATACAGTATGCATGTATGTATGTATGTATGTATGTATGTATGTATGTATGTATGCATGTATGCATCTATATATAATTTAAATTATTTCTCATCCTTAGTTTAATTAATATTTTACTGTTTAATGTTGAACTTTTTATGACAATCTAGTAAAATTGTCTCCCATCCTCAATAATCTTATATTTTACTCTATGGTACTAACTCCCAATACATATATATTATAATATTATTATGGTCTGTATTTTCATTGCAAGTAATAGAATACATATTTATCATCATAGAAAATGTTACTTGTGAATATTATAGTCTGTCAGTAGTCACCATAAACCCTCTTATGTGTCCATCCACCAGGGATTTCTGTTGAGATGTCTGTTGTTCCACTAGATGTTGTTCCACTACAACCCTTAATGACTTTGATAATTATGCATGATGTAACTGTCATCCACATCTTACTGTGTTCCCACTAGATACCAGATCTAGTTTCTTTACCTGTAACTCCTTCAGACCAATGGTGACCCTAGAACCTTATACATAATAGACTTCTACATTTTAGTGATGTCCTATGATGACTTCAAAAGGTTGACTATATTTGAATGGACATTACGTCAATGTGGCTGCTCCTAGAACAAAAAGCCAGATAAAGATTTAAACAGAATGTGTTATTGGTATGATGTGACAGTAGAGGACCAGAAGCCATGGTGCATGTTGTGTTTGTGTCCGGGGTTATCCTCCAGGGAGGAATAGGTGTGTGCATTTGTGTGTGTGTTTGGTGGCTCTTTAAACCTGAACCATTAGACACACACACTCCACAGTGGGTTTTAATTGCCTCCCAGGGATAATGGAGATAATAACCCGTATTCGATATACTTCAGACCTCTAGAAAATAAACACAGTTGTTTCTTTGGTGGAGGCCCCTGCGAGACCGTCATAGTGACCACTGGGTCATAATTAGCCGTTAGCTTAGCTGTAGCCAGCCTGTTCCCTAAGGCTGGTGCTCTGAAATTATATGGGAAAACAAGGTTATTTGTAATTTGAAGCAATTGCATTTCGATAACGATATATCAATACATCACATATAGTATGTCAATATGACCAATTATAATACAATGAAGGTACAGTATACGTCAAGCCGTTAGTAATTATCAGATGACAATGACACCAGCAAATACAGCATGATGTGATTTTTTTTTTAAATATATGGCCAATGACAATAGACAAATATGGCATTCATGATGACCACATAATGAGCATTTTGCATCTACTCGGCAATAAACCCAATAACATGCTATAACTTTTTATGAGACTAATTAGGTGTCAAGTTACTGCATATGTGATTGATGCTATGCATTTAAGGTTCTATTCAAGCGGGCATTCTTTACTGTTATATACACTGTATGTTATAAATATGTTTCACTTTCTGTTGACAAATATAGGCTACTTATTGCTTGTCGATTAGGATAAAAGCATCAACTGAATGGTTGAAATGTAAATATAGGCCTAATGCACTTGGGTGTAAAAGACAAAAGTCCAATAAAACACAAAATGCATACAAATACAGATAGAACAAATGTGTGCTATGCTGCTTAAATAGCTTAGATAATTGCGCTTAAAAAGGCATGCATTTATGTACGCATGTATTGTGGTAACGCAGTTTCAGAACTACTTAGATTTGCTTTTTAGTAGGATAAACCATCTGTACTTCAAGTTGTAAATAATGTTGTTTTGGCTATTTTTTCTTTTTCCTATTGTTTCCTATTGATAACCACTGGTGGCCAAGCTGGAGAGGTTGACTCAAACATCCAAGTAAAGAAATAAGGTCCAGATGAAACAGTTGTCCGAAAATATTGATGGGTTTAATGAAAATAAAAGATGATACAAAACTCAGAAGTTATATAATGTCCATATAAAGCAGGATTACTAAGATAAACTAAATATTATTTTCTTGGTTTGGCTTGGTAGTATGGCTTGGTTGTTAGTTCAAAGACCATCACTTCCTGCTCCAGCCACGCCTTCTCAGGTAACATCACCTGTAGATAAAGGATAGGTGTGTGGCCCCTTTGGCCACAAGAGGGAGGCAGGAACGGCTTGCCCAACACAAAAAAGGGAGATATAAGAAAAAACTCAAATATGCATTTTGGCTCCTACAAATCCGGCCCCTAAATGTTTTAGGCTCAAAATAAAAACAATTATTCAATATTATATAAGGAGCCAATACATAGAAATAATAAGGAAAGACATACATTACATGTTCTAATTTGGTCACTAGACTAGGTCCCGCCTTTCAAGAGCAGGCACAGTTTAGTAATTGGCCTCTCTAGGATGCCAGTTTTCGTTTTGAGCTTCACTGACCGGACCAGTCCCTCTGAATCAGGCTTTGTCTCAAGGATTCTTGCAAGAGGCCATGAAGATCTTGGGGAGGTAGGGTCAACGATCACCACAACATCTGGTCTTGAGGTTTTCTCTTACTTTGGACCACTTTTGCCTTTCTTGCATCAGAGTCAAGTATCCATGCGTCCATCGTCTCCACAACAAGTCCTCCAGATACTGCACTTGTTTCCACCGGCGCCTGGTGTACAAGTCAGCACTGGAGAACTCACCGGGAGGGAGCACGGGTTGAGTGTTGAGTAGGAGGATACCCAGTGGGTCGTACACGGAACTCACCCTTGCCAGAATTCCTCTCCGTGTGTGTCATTTCTGAGGGACTAAAATGTTGAATCTGAAGTCATCACCTTCCACACTCCACTGTAGTCCCAGTGCCCGGTCCACTGGCAATTGGTCTTTGTCGAGATCCAAGGATATGATGTCTTTTCCTCTTTCCTCTGTTTTTATGCTTGACAGCACAGCTCTGTTGTTGCTCACCCATTTTGTAAGCTGGAATCCGCCTTTGCTGCATAGTTCCACCAGGTCTGTTGTTAACTGCACTGCATCCTGTACTGTGGGCAGAGAAGTCAAGCAGTCGTCCACATAAAAATTATGCAGTATTGTGTTTGTCACCTGTGGTGCCATGTGGAGATTCTCCTCTGCTGTTCTTCGCAGGGCAAAGCTCGCACCGCTTGGGGAAGAAGTGGCCCCAAACAAGTGTACCAGCATGCGATGGTCTACTGGGTCTTGTTCAATGTTCCCATCTCTCCACCACAAGAACCGCAGAAAGTCTGTGTCTGACTTTGTAATCCTGACCTGGTACACCGCACCGCAGTCAAACACGCAGTGTGTTTTTCTTGGGGTGGTATACTCCATGATGCGGTATATACCAGGTTCGTCCTTCAGCTCCTTCCAGCTCCTTCTGTGGGACCCTTTCAGCATATCCTTGAGCTATGACATCAATCTGGAAGGCGGAGTAGTCATCATGGAACACAGGAAAAGGAAACTTTCTCAGTTTCCTTTTCAGGCTGTGGAGGCGCTGTAGGGCAATGGGACGATTACTGGGCATTTTGACATTATCATTCTTGAAGGGTAAGTCTAATGTATAGTGGCCATCTATAACTGACACAGAGTTGTTTGCAATTTCAAGGACCCTTTTGTCCTCAATGGAGTGCTGACGCTTTTCGTCAGCGGTCTTTTCATTAAATTCATAGTTGTATTGACTGATCAACAACTTCTCCAGATTTGCAACAGATATCCTGTTTACTGCTGCAGATTGACAGTCATCATCTATGGCGGACTTGCCACGTCTTAAGGGCCCATTGACGACCCATCCCACTAGGGTCTTTATGGCATAGGGTCCCTCACCCTGACTGTTTATTACTTCCCAGGGCTCTATGACCTTCGAAGCATTGGTTCCTATCAGCAGTTCAATACTGCTGTCGATCCCTGGAATGTTGACGTTTTCCAGGTATGGCCATCTGGCCAGATCCTGCTTTGTGGGGATATTTTCAGAGGTTACAGGCATCTCTTTTTGTGTGAACACATCAGGTAATGAAATTAAATAGTTTTCTTCTAGACCAGAAATTTCACACACCACATAAGTTGGCACAGACGTCTCATGACTCATTGTTTGTAGCAGTATGTTTGTTTTTCTTCCCTGAACATTCAGCTGTGACATGAGCCGCTCAGTACAAAAAGTAGCTGAGCTACCTGGGTCGATGAATGCATATGCTTTTATGACCTTTTCTCCTCTGCCTGCTTTTACCTTCACAGGGAGTACTGACAGCACATCATCGGCCCCTGTACCGGCCCCAATGTGCCCACACTCTTTGGGCTGTGCATCGACAGGATGTACATCTTCCGACGTGTCAGGCCTTTGTTGTTGCTGTGGCTTTTGTTTTGTGTCAATGTGCAGGACACAAGGGGGCTGTTTGGAACATAGAGTGCAAGTAAGTCTTTGTTTGCAGTGTTTGCTAAGGTGACCTTGATGTAGACAGCCAAAGCAGATCCCTTTTTCCTTTAAGAAGTCTTCTCTCTGTGTTTCTTTTTCGTCAGTGCATCACAGCAGTGCAGTGTATGATTGGAGCTACACATAGGGCAAGGTGCTTGCATGGCATTACTTTTGGGGTGTTGGCTGAGTTGGGGGGAAGAGGCAGAGACGTTCGTTGCACCACTGATGAAAATGGCACCGGTGGACCTGAATGGCGGCTTAGATGTATTGGGGAGTTTTCCTGTCGCTCTTGTGGGCCTATCCTGAATGTCTCCATACACTGGATCGGTAATCACTCTCAGTTGTTTTTCAACAAAGGTGACAAGATCAGAGAATTGTGGTCTTTTGTTCTGCATCTCCTGAAATTTACACACACAAGAGCGCCAGCGCTCTCTGAATTTGTAGGGGAGCTTCATGATCAAGACCTTCAGGCTGGAGGACAAGTTAATTTCCTGTAAGTATCTCATTTCTTGCATTGCATTACAACAACTCCTCAAAAATAACCTTCGCGTCCTCAGCTTTAATGACAGGCCATTCCAATGCTTTTTTCAA
Source organism: Urophycis tenuis (assembly GCA_036785325.1). Taxonomy (NCBI): domain Eukaryota; kingdom Metazoa; phylum Chordata; class Actinopteri; order Gadiformes; family Phycidae; genus Urophycis; species Urophycis tenuis. Next base: position 400,117 of record JAXIVH010000045.1, on the reverse strand, counting down.
GTAGGCAGAGCAAATCTTGAATTCGTCTCCATGGTAATCCTGAAGCAAAGCCTTTGCCTTTTCGTAGCCTGGGTCTGAGCTCATGTAAAGACAACTCCTCACAAGGTCTTAAGGGAGCCCATTTGTGTATTGATCGAGGAAGTACAGCCTATCTGCACTATTGTCTGTTTTGAGTTCGACCATATGCTGAGGTTTTGTATGCTCATTGTTTCAAGATTCAAGATTCAAGATTCAAGAGACTTTATTCATCCCGAGGGAAATTATTTTGCAACAGATCAAAACAAAGAAGGAAAAGAAATGTGCACAAATAAAATAAAATATACCTAAAATAAAATAAAATAAAATATACCCTAATATAAAAAATAAAAAATATACCTAATATAACCAATTAACAACAATATAACAATAAACTAGAGTAACTTATAAACCAACTAACTAACTACCAACTAACTAAATAAATAAAAACCAACTAGCCTAACATTTCGTTATATTAGCTTATACTTAGTTACTCAACTTAAGTGTAAGCTAATATACCCGTACAAACTATAATAGAAACTAATAAATATATAAATATATCACAGTGAATGTTAAATGGAATAAGATGAGGTAGTTCGTCGTACCGCTACAGTAACTACGTAGGTATATATAATATACAGCAATACGTATAGTTCCCATGGCAGTACTAAATAAAGTGACTAAATGAATGAATAAAGTGAATACAGTGAATAAAGTGAATTCTGCAGTGGTGGCGCATTTAGAAGATGTGAGGTCCTCTAATGACCTGAAGTAGATGAGTTATAGAGTCTGATGGCCACAGGAAGAAAGGACTTTCTGTGGCGTTCTGTGGTACACCGGGGTGGAATGAGTCTATTGCTGAAGGCACTGCGGTATGAGGTCAGCACCTGTTGGAGAGGGTGAGCGTTGTTGTCTAGGATACTACGCAACTTGCGCAGCATCCTCCTCTCAGACACCTCCAACAAAGAGTCCAGTTGGACCCCCAGGACGGAGCCAGCCTTCCTGACGATCCTGCTGATCTTGTTGGCATCTGCTGACCTCAACCTGCTTCCCCAGCACGCGACCCCGAAGAAGATGGTACTGGCTACCACCGACTGGTAGAACATCTTAAGCATAGTATTACAGACGTTGAAGGACCGGAGCCTCCTCAGGAAATAAAGTCGGCTCTGGCCTTTCTTATACACAGCCTCAGTGTTCTTGGCCCAGTCCAGTTTATTGTCCAGGTGAACACCCAGGTATTTGTAATCCTGGACAACGTCGACAGTCACCCCCTTGATGGAGATGGGTGTGGGGGTAGATTTCAACCTCCGGAAATCCACCACCAACTCCTTCATCTTGTTGGTGTTGAGCTGCAGATGGTTTAGCTCACACCACTCAACGAAGGAATCCACGACGCTCCTGTACTCCACATCGTTACCGTCACTAACACATCCAACCACTGCAGAATCGTCTGAAAACTTCTGCAGATGGCAGGACTCCGAGTGGAACTGGAAGTCTGAGGTGTACAGGGTGAACAGGAATGGTGACAGAACGGTCCCCTGTGGAGCCCCTGTGCTGCTGACCACAGTGTCAGACACACAGTCCTGCAGTCTGACAAACTGTGGTCGACCCGTTAAGTAGTCCGTAATCCAGGAAACCAGGGAGGAGTCAACCAGCATCGCCGTCAGCTTACTCTCCAACAGGGCAGGCCTGATAGTGTTGAAAGCACTGGAGAAGTCAAAAAACATGATTCTCACAGTGCTTCCGGGCCTGTCCAAGTGGGCGTAGGCACGGTGAAGCAGGAAGATGATGGCATCCTCCACTCCCAGCCTCGGCTGGTAGGCAAACTGCAGAGGGTCCAGCGATGCACTGACCAGGGGCCGAAGAAGTGACAGGACCAGGGACTTCATCAGGTGGGACGTCAGTGCCACCGGTCTGTAGTCATTAGAGGTGCTAGGACGCGCCCTCTTCGGTACTGGAACCAGGCAGGATGTCTTCCACAGCACAGGGACCCTCTCCAGACTCAGGCTCAGGTTGAAAATGTGCTGCAGGACTCCACTCAGCTGGGTAGCACACGTTCTGAGTACCCTCGAGCTGACGCCATCGGGAACTGCAGCCTTGCCTGGACGGAGCCTGCACAGCACCTTCCTCACCTGCTCTGCTGTGAAGGACTGTGTGCCGTGAGTGGGGGCAGAAGGAGTCTGGTGATCTGGGTGATCTGATGGTGGGGGAGAGAGAGAAGGAGAGAGAACAGAGAGAGAGGGAGAGAGAACAGGCACGGTGTAGCTGTGGGGGGACGGTGTGGGAGGGGGGGGGGGGGGGGGGGAGGTTCAGCAGCAGGGGGGGCAGCAGGGCTGGAGGTTCGAGGGGGGGTGGTTGTAGAGGAGCTGGGGGAGCTGAGGGGGGGGAAGACCGGAGCCCTCACATCAAATCTATTGAAAAACAGATTCAGCTCGTTGGCCCAATCAGGCCCCCCCCCCTGTTGTCTGGCTACCAGACTGTTTGTAGCCAGTGATGCTCCTCATGCCACTCCACACATCCCTCAGGTTGTTCTGCTGGAGTTTGTCCTCCAGCTTCCTCCTGTAGCTGTCTTTAACCTGCTGTATCTTCTCCCTCAGCTCCCTCTGAACACGCCTTATCTGCTCCCTATCACCGTCTTTGAAGGCCCTCTTCTTCTCATTAAGCAGGACCTTGATGTCTCTGGTAACCCACGGCTTGTTGTTTTGGAAACAGCGTACAGTCTGTGTGGGAACAACACTATCCACACAGAAGTTGATGTACCCTGTTATGCAGTCTGTGAGACCATCAAGGTCCTCACCATGTGACTCACAGAGTCACATGTCACATGTCACATGTCCTGTTTGTCTGAGATTTTAAAATGGGAAATCATCTGTCCAAAACAGAGGGTACACCAATTTCACACACACATTTGGCAGGCACATCAGATGTACATAACACACCACGTTTTGGGCTACCTAGTGCAGAGATTCTGTACTTACCAATGTCGTTGTTCTATTGAGAGTCCCGTCTGGGGTGCCAATTGATAGTGAGATTGTTGTTGGTGCCGAAGAACAAGAAGTGCCAGGAACTCTAGATAGTTTAAGCTGAAGTTGTTTATTGGTCTCGTACAAGGAGAAGCAGAGGATTTCATCAAGCAAGAGATTTGTGCGTGAATCTTCCTCAGTTCCTTCTGCCTGCTCCCGGAAACACAGTGTATTGCATACGAGTCTCAAACCGGAACAGCATGACAGGAGTGTCCCATTCTAATTGGCTTATAATGTATAAACATTGCATGTTACTAAGCAGATTTGACATGACATAGGTGTATTCTTCAATCACTATGTTATGTCTCCAAGTTCCAGAGAGTCAGACTTAAAGTCGCCAAGAGGAATACAATCTTCACTATGTCCTTCTTCAGAATGTCAGATCAACCTAACCGTACCATTGCTAAATAATATTTTTCCTAACAAGCAAGGTGAGAGTCATGACCCCACTGGATCACCTGAGACCTCAGATTTCCAGGAACAAAGAGACGGTTAGTAGGGCAAGTGCTGGGGCCAGGCCGATCTCGGGTAGCCGCTCTAACCTGCTCCTCAATGTCCCAGGTCAGAGTAGCAACTACACAGGAGTTCGGGAGAATGGGCTTGGGGTCCTCCACTGGTGCTTCGGCCTTCTGGAACACACGGGAGAGGGCATCAGGCTTTGCGTTGCGTGAACCAGGGCGGCAAGAGAGGATGAAATTGAACCGTGTAAAAAAGAGGGACCACTGGGACTGACACGAGTTCAACCTCCTGGCTGTTCGTATGTATTTCAGGTTCTTGTGGTCCGTCCAGACCAGAAACGGAACAGTTGAGCCCTCAAGCCAATGTCGCCATTCTTCCAGATCAAGTTTCACAGCCAGCAGCTCGCGGTTCCCAATGACATAATTGTGTACTGCCGGGGACAGTCTGCGAGAGTAGAAGGCACATGGATGTAGCATGTCATCTGATGCTGCACGCTGGAAGAGTACTGCCCCCACGTCTGATGCATCCACCTCCACCACAAACTGTCGCTCAGGGTCAGGCATTTGGAGGATGGGAGCAGAGGTGAAGCGTGCCTTCAGTGTCTCGAATGCCTTGTCTGCCGCTGGATTCCACCTGAACGGAACCTTAGTGCTGGTGAGAGTGGTGAGGGGGGATGCCACTGTGCTGTAATTTTGGACAAACCTCCTGTAAAAGTTGGCGAAGCCCAAGAATTGTTGCAACTTTTTGCGATTCTCCAGTACAGGCCAGGATGTGACTGCCGTCACCTTTCCATCTGAATGCTCCCCTCTGCCACTATTTACCCCAGGAATGACAGAGATCAGGCGTGGAACTAAAATTTTTCAGCCTTGACAAAAAGAGAGTGATCAATGTGTTCTGACATGGTTTTAGAAAAAATCAAAATATCATCTAAATAAACAAATACAAAAACATTGAGCATGTCTAGCAGGATGTCATTCACCGGAGCCTGGAATACTGCGGGGGCATTGGTGAGGCCGAAAGGCATGACCAGGTACTCATAGTGTCCGGTTGGTGTGTTGAATGCCGTCTTGCACTCATCGCCCTCTCTCAGGCGAACCAGGTGATATGCATTCCTAAGGTCCAGTTTAGTGAACACGGTGGCACCCTGGAGAAGCTCAAAAGCAGAAGACATGAGTGGCAGAGGGTAGCGGTTCTTGACAGTGATGTCGTTCAGTCCATGTCGTAGTCTATGCATGGGCAGAGTGAGCCGCCCTTCTTCCCGACAAAGAAGAATCCAGCTCCAGCAGGTGAGGATGATGGAAGGATTATCCCGGCAGCTAGGGAGTCATTAATGTAATCCTCCATGGTGCATCTCTCTGGTGCAGACAAGGGGTACAGACAACCCTTCGGTGGTGCGGGGCCAGGCAGAAGGTCTATGGCGCAGTCATATGGCCGGTGAGGGGGCAGAGGAGGCTTTGGATTTATTAAAAACATCTCGGAGACCATGGTAACAGGCAGGCACATTAGAAATGTCGGGGACAGGGCTGGCAGTTTTAGGGTTGGTGGTCACGACAGCCTCCTTCAAGCAGGGCTGGTGGCATCTCCTGCCCCACTCTCGTACCACTCCAGTCTCCCAGTCGAGGTGGGGGTTGTGTTGGCGCAGCCAAGGATAGCCCAGAATGAGAGGTTGACCTGGTGAGCGTAGAAGATAGAACTGGATAGACTCCTGGTGATTTCCGGACAGAAGCATGGTTACAGGGGCTGAGATGTGGGTCACTTTGCCGAGTGGATGTCCATCCAGAGCTTGTGCAGGAACAGGTGGGGACAAGTGGTGGCGTCCTATGCCCAGCTGCCGGGCGAGCTCCGCATCCATGATGTTGGCCTCAGCTCCAGAGTCGACAAGGGCGGCCAGTGCATGGGTGGTTTTGGTTAGCAGAAGGCGGATCTGGAGCAAGGGCTTACGAATGGGGGGAGGCTGGAGACACCTTGAGCTCACCCGGATCTCCCCTACACCTGGTGAGTTCTGGCTTTTGCTGGGAATGAAGCAACTCGATGACCCTCACCTCCACAGTACAGGCACAGGTTGGATGTAAAGCGCCGCTGGCACTCTTCAGGAGTGAGGGTAGCTCAGCCAATCTCCATGGGCTCGGGCTGGCTTGACTGGGTGGGAGCAGCGACTGGGGAAGGCAGGAAGGCAGAAGATGTGCTCCGACCAAGGGTGGCTGGCTGGCTCTGGCGTCCCTTCTCTAACCTTCGGGTCTGAATCCGGCAGTCAATGCGGGCTGCGAGGGCAATGGCTTCATCGAGGGTGCTGGTCAGATCATGGGAGACAAGCTCATCCTTGACGTAATCCGCCAGGCTGTGATAGAAGGAATCCACCATGGCTTCCATGTTCCAAGAGCTGCGGCTCACCAGGGTTCGGACGTCAATCGAGTAGTCTGCCACTGTCCGATTGCCTTGACGGATGGTCATGAGTGCATGGGATGCTTCAGAGGTGGAAGAGCCCAGGTCGAACACCTTGATCATCTCCTCTGCAAACAGCTACTCTCCAGCCAGTGGGCATATACCCAGTAGGCACGCCTCAGCAGTTTACCTATCAACCACCCACATGGGCAGTTACCGAGTGTCCGCAAAGATGTGTGGGCACATGTCAAGTCCTCTATACCTTATCAGCAGCAAAAAGTGGATAACACCAAGCCATCTGGTCTACTGCAGAGCACAGTAGTTGAAATCCCGGAGAGATGCTGGGTGTTGACCTCATGGGGCCATTACCTCGAAGTAAGAAAGCCCACTGCTACCTCCTGGTGGTTGTCGACTATTGCTCTACCTGGGTGGAAATGTTTCCCTTGAGGGACAGCAAGACACCCTGTCTGGTAAAAATCCTCAGAGAGGAGATCTTCACCCGATGGGGGGTACCACAATACATGGTTTCGGACCAAGGTCCACAGTTTACTTCCAAAGTTCTCACAAACCTCTACAAGACATGGGTGGTTGTGCAGAAATTCACAACTAGTTATCCTTCACAAACCAATCTGACAGAACACTTCAAGCGAACCATTAAAGCCATGATTGCATCATATGTAGGCAAACACCACAGCTGGGACCAGTGGCTGCCAGAGTTCTGTTTCGCCCTCAATACAGCGCAACAGGAGACCACTGGAAAAACTCCTGCTGAGCTTGCTTTGGGAAGGAATGTCAAAGGTTCACTGGAACAGCTCATCTACAAGCAGTGGCGGTTCTAGAGATTTTGCCTTGGGGGGGCAAAGGTCGGGCATGAGGTTCCAGCAGGGGGGCATACATTGTCGATGCAATAGTTTATGGAAATTGCAGAAATAATTTTTACTTTACTTTTACAATCAAGTTGTCTTGTCAAGTATGTGTATGAGCCATTGTACCATCAAGGGAAAACTGATTCAACCACCTAAACCATCTTTTCTGATAGTGTATTCCCTCAGGATGTGATCCAACATCACAAGAGACATGCCCCACCGTCCTCACTGTTATGCTACCCATACTCAATTCCTTAGGTATAGGTAATTCATGTGTCTGGGAAATCCCTCATTCTGGGCTTGAACCATTAAGGGACAACTGATTCAACGACCTATACAATATAATTCCTGAAAGCATATACCTTAAGGATGTGATCTGACATGGATTTTGACATGTCCCACCTGCCTCTTTACTTTGCTGCCCATGCAGAACGCATTGTGAGTAGGGTTATGAAGTATGGCTAATACTTTTGGATCTGTACTATAAAGGAAAAACAGATTCAACCTGATTCAAACACCTAACCATATATTTTCTGAACTGATGATTATTCCTTCAGGATGTTATTAATATCATAGAGACATGCCCCAACATCCTCATGGCTATGCTGACCATATATAATACACTGGGGGCCACATTTACTAACAGAATTGCGTCCATTTCTAGCGTAATTTGCGGGTAAAATAGGCGCAAAAACATGGAAATGTATTTACTAACGTGGCGCAATGGGGTAAATGCGCAAATAGCCTGGCGATAGGCAAGTTGCGCATCCCGCCTCATATATATGCATAAATGGGAGTGTATCAGGGGAAGTGGGAGTGAATCGCAAAGACCTGGGAGGTAACGCGTTAAGTGCGCCTTATTATGTATTGCGTGGTATTTACTAAGATTGCCTGAGAAGTGCGCGACTCGAATTGGAGTGCAAATCTCCGCCTCATAAAAGCAGGTGTAAACCAGGAAGCGGGTTTTGCTTGAGCCTGTAAACAAGGACATGGCAGCTGTTGTAAGAGTAAGAAGAAGACACCGACAAATGCATCGCGTCGGCGCAGAACTTTTGTTTTCTTTTTCTTGGATCGTCCATGGTTACGCAAACACGCAGACCCATTCTTCCTTCTTTTAACGGTGCGCTAATTACACTAGGGCGGAGTATGGCGCTGATTGCCTGAGGAAGTACGGGTTTGATAAATACAACGTAAAGTGCGGTGACGAATGCTGCGCAAATAACGGCTCGGCGCTGGCGCAGATTACGCTGCGGTCGGAAATGTTAGTAAATGAGGCCCTGGGTGTGTCCTTTTGTGGCATGGTGTCCACATATGTGTACAGTAAAATACTTTTTGAATAAAAGCATATATATATATATATATATATATATATATATATATATATATATATATATATATATCTATTAAATCAAAATGCATTTCAAGTTGATCCTAATTCTGAGTAATAAAATCAATCTTAGACTTAAAGGGTTAAACTCTATGCCTACTTTATTTTTTGCAACACATTGGATCAGAACAATACAATACAAGCATCAACCCACCCTTCCATATTTTTTTTTTCTCTCTCTCTCTCTCTCTCTCTCACTCACACACACACACACACACACACACACACACACACACACAGTTACATTTCATCCCACCAGCCCTCTTATACTATTTACACTTCATGCCAGCCAAACATTTGTAATTCTCATTTTGATATTTAACATTATCATTGTCACTGTACTTAATGTGTACAGAATAATAATAAAAGTAAAACAAATTCAAATCAAACCACCCTTCTCTCTCTCTCTCTCTCTCTCTCTCTCTCTCTCTCTCTCTCTCTCTCTCTCTCTCTATCTCTCTCTCTCTCACACACACACACACACACAAACACACACACACACAAGCCATACATACAAACGTAACATTTCTATCATATTGAATTCATCTATTGCAATGCCTGTCTAAATATTTAAGACAATTTAAGCCGGCAGTTTTGGTGTTGAGTGGCATAGCGTTGCACAAACATGTTTAGGTCAAGTGCTTTTGCACGCTCACTTTCAATGCTGAGCACAGCCAAATTTGTCAACCGCTCACCTCCCATTGTTGACCGCAGGTGGTTTTTTACAAGTTTGAGTGTTCAAAAACTGCGCTCACATCCAGCAGTACTTACTGGCAGAACAGCTGCTATTTTACACAAGCAGTACTGGAGTGATCCACGAAAATGTCTCCCTCTCCTTGGGTGAAATCATTTCAGAATTCCGGAGGGGGGGGTGCATATTTTACAGAGTAAATAACGATAGATAGAAAGGAGATGAGGGCTGAGTTTCTGTGGATAGATCATTGAATTTCAAAAATGTATTTTGATAAATAAAATAGATTAAAATAGGGTGGCAACTGGGGCAAGATACATTTTTAGGGGGGCAGCTGCCCCTGTATGCCCCCCCTGTAGAACCACCACTGTCCACAAGTCACCATCACCTGCACAGCGAGAGGCCTACAACCTGGTGAAGAGACAACTGAGGATGTGAGAGAAGCTCCAGTGGAGAGTGGGGGTTCATCAGACTAGACAAGCTAGGTTCAATGCCGGCAGAAAAGATGCGCACTTTCAGCAGGATGACCTAGTCTGGGTCAGGTCCCATCCTCTTTCTAAGGCCAGTGATAAATTCTCTGCTAAGCTAGCGCCTAAGTGGGAAGGGCCAGCTAAAATAAAAAAAATAAAAATAGGGCATGTAAATTACAGGGTAGGGTGGAACAACCCACAAAAAGAAGATACTGTAAATGTGGTAAATTAAAAAAAAAAAAGGTGTCTTACCTGAGTAGCCTCCGGCTGGAGGGTTCTATGTGACACTAGAAGAAGAATTACTCTTTTGATCCTGTGAGGGAAATTTGGTCTCTGCATTTAACCCAATCGTGAATAGTGAAAATACACTCAGCACACAGTAAGGTGAAGCACACTAATCCCGAGGCAGTGAGCTGCCAACAGCGGTGCTTGGGGAGCAGTGAGGGCTTAGGTGCCTTGCTCACAGCCACTTCAGTCGTTCGCAAATGAAAAAAAAAAAGAACTGTGGCCTGTTATTTGATATTGTTTTTGTTTTCTTACAGCTATGTTCTCAAAATCAGCTGATTGACGTGCCTGTCGGCTGATGGGTTATTGTTTGGGGAGGTTTGAAAAAACAAGGAAGTAAAAAGCCGAGGGGGTGTAATGGCTGGAGGGAAACTACGAGAGACATCAAACTAACGCTGAATGTGCACAAACATAAAGACTGATAGTGGACATACTGTAGGTACTAAACGACTCGATCGACTCCATAATGTCGATAAGAAGTGATCTATTTTTTCTGCAGTTTTTGATACGACCCGGGTCATCTTTTTGTAGCCTTCTTTTTTCATTGATGAATTGGATTATATATGTTTTTTTGGGGGGGACTTTAAGGACAGTTGTGCGTGGAATTATTTTTGTGGATATCAAGGTTTTTTGGATATTTTTTGCCGTGCTTTACATTGACTTGGGGAGAACGCTGAACTGAGCACAATGGGCGCGCACCCTGAGACCACTTATTAGTATAACAGTTTCTCACATTGTCGACAAAAACTTTTGGGTATCTGGACTGGGGTTTATTAGAGGGTTTGTAATGAATGTGTATGGAAATTTTGATTGTTTGTAAATATATGAATGAATTATACTTCTCTTGTCATTAGTTGTACTGTGTAATGTTATTATGGGTTTGAACACAAATCAGGGCTGGTGATGTAGTGGGTGAGGAATTGGACACTTTAACTACCGTGGCAGATAGGAGGATGCTGTCCAGGCTACGGACTATCATGGACAATGCCTCTCACCCAGGGGTGGACTGGGACAAAAATTCAGCCCTGGCATTTTCTGTCCAGACCAGCCCACTACATTATCAGCGGACACTACATAGAAGTTCACAAATCTCACAGCATCTCCTCTCATGCGTACTACAAAGGAGAGTCATATTCCTTGATAGCAGTTAACAAATAAAGCACGTAACTATGAACTCATGGACTAAAATTGACAGCTATAGCAATCAATCAATCAGTCTTTATACATTATAGTGTCAAATCACAACAGAAGTTATGTCATGACTAGTGGTGGGACGAGATTAAGGGGAAGAACCCTCATGCTACCCTTTCAGTTTTTAGTCTGTGACTGAAAATCTGTTGCTGTAAGCCCAGCATTAGTTAAAACCAGACTCAGACAATAATAACAAAATATTGTGACAAATAATCTAAATAGAAACATATTACAGACAGTAGCAGCATTAGAGCTGAAACTCATTTGTTTTAACAGTGATTCAGTGAGTCATTATGAAACCATAAACAGAAAACTGAAAAGAAAAGTTGTATTTATAGCTGTGTGAAAAAGTCTTGACATGAATTACAGGTCTGAATAGATATGCATTCTCATATATGTGTATGTGCACATATACCCTACTTCCTCGTCCGCAGCCTGCCAGCTCCACTCCTCACCAAATTATTGACCTGCAAGAAACAGCAAACAGAACTTGTACTCAGTATCTGTGTACTGATAAGTATATGTAGCTATGTAGCCTTTTTGTGATGTAGTGACACTTAGTGAAATGTATCTGTCATGGATGACTTAAGTCTCAAACGAGCCCTAAGGCCTACCTGCATAACTGTTAATTGAACTTAAAAGATATGCAGATGTTTGAAATTAAAATAATCAATATGAACATCTTCAACCAGGAAATAATCATAATAAAACCTTTTGTTTCAGTCTGAGACAAAACAAGTTACATAATAAACTCACAAAGTCAAGACGAAGCTCTCTCTCTCTCTCAAGCATCATAGAAGAACTTCTTGCAGGTCAGGAAAACCTGTTTGACAGGAGATGATGGTAGCAGAGAATAAAAAGAGACATTTATGAATTACCAATTGTCATTTTATCACACATAGAGTATGTTTCTTCACATAAATCTTTAAACATACAAATATTGCATTCCTCTAACCACATGAAATAAGCTTAGGAACCCAAAACCTGTCTGGGCTGGACATAGAGAAAGCATTTATCATTGGATGGGGAAATAACTCAAAACCACAGAATAATGTACAAGATAAAAAATTACTTCATATTGAACTAAACGTTCACGAGGACAAGTGTTTTCCAATGCAAAAAAGTCAGATCTTTGTGACAATACCTGAAAATACTCAGGACAGCACTATACACAGCCATTTGAAAACTAAAGTAAAAGTAACACATTTACACAGAAATTAAAGTTACACACAAATTGTACCTACGGAATAGTTATCACCTCAGCAAACAATAAATGAATTGAAAGATTACAATAAATTTAATGGCAAATATTGCAGATTAAACTAATTATTTCCTATAGGTTTACTTGTATTTTGTGCTAAAATTCAAAGTATCTCATCTGTATTTCTGCATCTCTATTTATAGCTCATTAGTCCAGGTCAATGTTTACTGTTGCTATGGCAACAAGAGACCGCTGACGTTAGCAGCTGTTAGCTAGCTAAGCTAAACCGTCTAACAAAATAACACACAATTCGGCATATTTAAACAAAATCAACCACAACTACCAACAGTCACAGCCCTTCAACTCTGGGCTAATATGTTGTCACAATATGCAGTTAATTAGGTCACATCACATTCAACGTAAAAATGTTTTCTACTTTGTTTCGGACATGTCTCAAAATGTAGCGTTACTTACCATGAATGCCTCCACTCGCTCGTCTCCCGGCGCAGCGCCTGCTGAGGTGGTGACTCCGGCACCAAATAGGTGTGTCAATTTAGAGCATTTAGCAGCTTCCACCTCCAGAGACTTCAGCTTTCTTAGTCGCACTTTTTCAGTGCCACCCAGCCGTCTCTTACGCTTATCCATTCAGCTCAGCAGCAGCCCGTCTCGCGACTCCCGTGACACGCCATACATGAGTCCAACAAACCGGTTACCGCCCACTTTTTTGACACATCCGGGCATTTTTAGGTGAAACTTCCCGGAAATATTTGAATGGGGGTCTATGAGAATTTCAGTGCATTACAAATCTGAACTTCAACCAAGTATTATATATAGCCATTTATACCGATCTAATGCTATGGCCAGCCAGCAGACCAGTTATACCAACTCTCTTCCAAGTCCTGACCGGTGTCGCTCTTTAGAAAAACTTAAATTAATCGGCAATGTCACATGTCCCTTCATGCTGGAATCTGGTCTCGGGGCGAACGAGACGAGTGGCCAGAGGTGGACTACAGGGACATATGGAACTACCTAAGCAATGAATGTATGAATCATGAATTAAGATGAGGGCACCAAAACAATCTATTTTCATTCAAGTCAAGTCACTTTTATTTTTAGAGCGCATTTAACATGCATAGTGCAACCATGATAGCACTAGTGCTAGGTGGTGCAGGCTAACTCGGAGCTGAACTATGACATGTAATTACAGCTCCTAGTAGTTCGCAAAGTTTCATTCATTCCTTCATTATTTTAGATTAGACATATTTAACATCGAACATCAACTGATTTTAGCTACTTATCTGTAACGAAGTGTTTGCCGCAGACGTAAACAAATGTAGACGCCGGGTCCCACAGCCTCCCATCGGGATTCTCTCTTCCGATTGCCTGGAGCCACAAACCCCTTCTTTTCCCTTCCCTTTCTTTTTGTGGCAACATACTAAATCGCAAATCCTCATTTTTTGTTGTTAGCATTGTGAAATACAACACAGCAGCTTTTAGGGATGGTGCCTGCTCATGGAAATAGCCTACTGTTCTATCAACAGTAATAGCAGAGTGCCTACTTCCTTCACCTAAAAGAGGGCGTGGACGTTCTGGGACTCATTAGCATATCGCTGGAGACGAGACGCTGGACTCATCTATGAGGTCCCGCCCACCCTGATTTGTGTTGTGATTGACAGCACTGTCAGCCCATTATTGATGCTGGTAACACACTGCTAGCCCTCTGTAACCAATTGGACGTCCCAATCGGAGGGAATTTAGAGAAGAAGAAAAAAAAAAAACATAGCGGACCGGACCGGCCCACATTGGGTCAACGGCCCACCGGGACGAAGCCCGGTATGCCAGATGGCCAGTCCACCCCTGCTCTCACCCTCTCTTTTCCACCCTGGCTCAGCGGAGGAGTTCCTTCAGCAGAAGACTCACCGAGATGCACCGCAGAGCGACATAGGAAATCATTCCTGCCTGTGGTCATCAAACTATACAATTTGTCACTTTCATCGTAGTTTCTGCTGCACAACAGGTTATTCATTCATATTGCATAACTGGTAATTTCTTTTCATTTCACTACATAACTGGTCATCTCTATGCACAACTGGTCCTTTTTTACAACATAGAATCCGACATGCTACATCCTTGTGTATGCTATCACCTCTTAGTGTATGCCTGGATGTATGTACATTCATGTATATTTCTTTATGTATATTTTTTGTATATTGCTTTACATAGGTTTATTTTTTACATAGGTCTATTTTATATTTATATATTCTAACAATTTCCCTCAGGGATCATTAAAGTACGTCTGTCTGTCTGTCTGTCTGTCTTGCCAGCACGAGTAACCGGGACAGCGCAGCACGTATGCCCAAACTCTCAAGCTACTGTTTTATTAAACAGTCGTGCTACTCTTGGCTCTTCAAGTATAAAATCACCTTACAGTTTTGTGGAAGACCAAGATCATCGTCCTGCAGTCAGTTTCACGTGTAATTTATTTTCAGTTTATATACCACAATTTAAGCAAAAACAAAATACAGAGGACAAGACCTTGGTGTCCTCAATGGTAGTTACTGCCTTGATTATCACTATAGCAGACCTCTATGTTGTAGGGTGGTAATTTTCCCGGCCTGGACCTTTTGGTCTGATCTTTGATGTGGTGATGTATGTGGGGGTTTGCCCCCTGTGAGACAGACGGCAGAGGAACTTCAGGATTTGTTAACATAATACAATTAACTATGTTGCCTTCCCATTGTTCTTCCCACTCCCAACTGTCTGGGGGCCAGAGATTCCCACCTTTCACACGAAAGAAACAGACGTGGGGGTGAAGGGGGAAAGTATGTGTAAATGATGGTTGCTTTACTGGGTAATTCTCTGACCGACTCCCAACCTTCTGGGGGCCAGAGAATCACACCTTTCAAACTGAAGATACAGACTTGGGGGTAAAAGGGGGAAATTATGTGGAAATGATTGTGTTACTCTACTATGCAATTATCATATCATGTTTGGTATCATTTTGATTAACTCTGCAAGTGCAGTAAAACAGTCTCAGATGCATAGGGAAATTACGTGGTTATCACCTGAAACCCAGAGGTTGGGATTCTCAATACATATTAAATCAAGTATAGCAAGATGGCGGCGCGCACGGACGCAGCGCATTCTAGCTCCCTGTTTTGGTTCATTCTACTGTGTTTTGTGTGTATGTTTCTGTGTGAAAGTGCGTGTGCGGATGGTATCAAACAATCCTACACCCAATCAGAACTTCGGACTGTAGGAATTACGTATCCAACGGAACTCACAACCGAGTTTCATCGGACCCACAAAATCCTCGAAGATATTGCCAGACCACCGGGCTCCCCCTGGATTGTTGTCGCCCCCAAATGATGCCACCGGTGGAGGCACTGCGAGCAAAAGCATGGATGCAGAGCGGGCCTGCTAGCTAGGCTAGCACAACATCCACACACACCGCCGGTCCCAAGCATCTTCCTGACCAACGCCAGATCCATCGTACAGACGAACTGGAACTACTGCTGGAATATAATAACATGATTCGGGACTGCTGTGTCATTATCATCACGGAATCCTGGCTCCATCCGCTCATCCCCGACCCGGCCATCCAGCTCAAAAGCCGCCGCCTGCACTGCTATGACCGCAACACAGACACAGAGGAGGGGGACTGTGTGTCTACACACATAATAAATGGTGCTCAAACAGCAGAATCAGTTTCACCCACTGCTGCCCAGACATTGAGGCCATCTCCATGTGTAGACCAATTTATCTGCCCAGAGAAATCACTGTGGTGGTGATTAAAGCAGTGTACATTCCACTGGACGCTAACGATAGAATAGCCCTGTCGCTGCTGTATGACACCATCAATAAGCAGATGAAAGCACACCCAGAAGGAGTTTTTATTGTTGCTGGGGAATTTAACAAAGCCTGCCTCAAGACTGTACTTACCAGATTTGTGCAATATGTACAATGTCCAATTAGAGGGGACAATACTTTGGACCATGTCTACTCCAACCTGAAGCAGGCATAGAAGGATGTCCCCCTCCCCCACCTGGACACCTCTGATCACCTCTCTTTGTTCCTTTGTTCCAGGAGGAAAACCAAACCTTAGACAAAGAGTACCACAACCTGGCTAGAGGGCGCACTCATCCAGCTGCAAGACTGTTCACCTGGATATACACGAATGCACAGATGCGGTGCTGTCCTACATCAAACACTGTACAGACACTGTCACTGTGGTGAGGCAAATCCGGGTCTTTCTTAACAAAAAACCATGGATGAACTCAGTTGTAAAGTCACTCCTGAGGGCTCGCAACTCTGCCTTCCACTCAGGTAACAGTGCTCTGTACAGCACAGCCAGATCTGACTGAAGTATAGAGTAGTAGTATAGAAGGAGTATAGAAGGAGAGTGGAGTCGTACCTAGAAGACAACAACTCCTGGAAGGTTTGGCAAGGCATCCAGCACCTCGCCAACTACAAGGGTAAGACTGCAGCCAACAACACTACTCACTAGTGGAGGAGTTGAACGACTTCTTCGCCCGCTTTGAGGCTCCTAGACCAGCCACATCCACATCCCCGGTGCACTGCCAACCATACAGCCCTGCACCTCTCACTTTCCATGATCATCAGGTGAGGCAGGCACTCAAATCCATTATCCCCAGGAAAGCTGCTGGTCCGGATGTAGTCCTGGGCAAACTGCTCCGTGCCTGTGTTGACCAACTGGTATCCTGACTGGAATAGTCAACTAATCCTTGTGTCTGGCAGTTCACCCATCATCCCAGTGGCGATGAAAAACAGCCATCAAAAACCTCAACGACTACAGACCAATAGCACTGACTTCTGTAGTCATGAAGTGCTTCGAAAGGCTTGTTCTCCACCACCTGAAAGCCCACCTCCCCCAGAACATCGACCCTCATCAGTTTGCATACAGAGAAAACCGGTCCAAGGAAGATACTATTGCCACTGCCCTCCACACAGCCCTCCAACACCTTGATTTGCCTGTAACCTATGTCAGGATGCTGTTTGTCGACTACAGCTCGGCATTCAACACCATCAGCCCTGACATCCTGGTCATGAAACTGGCAGACCTGGAATTTCCCCCTTCCATATGCTCCTGGATAAAGGACTTTGTCACCAACCGGCCACATGTTGTGAAGCTGGGTCCGCTCTGCTCCTCCACCCTGTCTCTCAGCACCGGCTCCCCTCAGGGATGTATCCTGAGCCCCCTCCTGTATACACTCTACATGTACAACTGTTCCTCCACTCACCCCTTGAACACCATCATCAAGTTCGCCGACGACACCACGCTGTTGGGCCTGATCATGGGGGGCGATGAAACAGCCTACTGGGAGGAAGTCCAGGAGCAGAGTGGCAGAATGGTGCAGCAGGAACAACCTGATGCTGAACACCGACAATATCAAATAACTGATAATTGTCTTCAGGAGGCAGAGAGGGGACCACGCACCACTGCTGATATACGGAGTAGGCGTGGAGAAAGTGGCCTCCTTCAAGTTCCTGGGGACCCACATCACAGAGGACCTGACCTGGTTGGTCAACACTACAGCTGCCATCAAGAAGGCCCAGCAGAGACTCCACTTCCTCCGGGTCCTGTGGAGGAACCACCTAGAGGAGAAACTGCAGGTGTCCTTCTACTGGGCCACCATTGAGTCGGTGCTGCTGTACTGCAAGACCGTCTGGTTCACTGCCTGCTCTGTTGTAGACAGGAAAGCGTTGCAGAGGGTCACCAGGTCAGCAGAAAAGATCAGCTGTCCTCTTCCCACCCTGAAGAACATTACGTGGCATTAGAAGAGCCATTAATATAATAAAGGACCCCTCACACCCTGGACATCATCTGTTCAATCTTTTGCCATCAGGGCAGAGACTCAGGTCCCTCAGGTCCAGAACAAACAAACTTTTTTGACCCCTGGGAACCAACAGCAAATGAACTTAGATAACAGAATACTGAGCATGTGGTCTCTTGTCTCTTGTTTACCTCTCTTATCTTGAGATTCCCGCCCTTGGTGGTTCCTTGCTCTGGTATCGGGTTTCAACAGATCGTTCCCCCCCCCCCCCTCCGGGGCGAGGGCGGCATCATGCCCGACGAATGAGCCCTTGAGCCACTTGTTTTATTACCTTAAATTGGCACCACCTGTTTGTCGTGTTGGGGAAGGGGTCAATTTTTCACAACAATCCCTCTCAAGTGATCATCAGATCACTTACCCTGGAGTGAAAAATACTCAGACTCGTAGAATAATAGCGAAGAGGAGGTGGCAGGAAAACCTCTCCTTGTTGAGTTGACAAAGTATACTCTTAACATATGCGATACAGTTATTGCGTAAAATATGGAAGCAGCAAAGGGGCAGGGATCTCACCAGGGGGGCTTTTGGGTGGACGGCGCCATGGGCCGCCCACTGCACCCTTTTACTGTCCGCCTACCCCGGTGAGTGGAACAGCGTTTGCAGGGAACGGCAGGTTATGTTGCTGTATTGATCTGGTGACTCCCTGAGAGGGGGCCTATGTGGGGGTTACATGTTTCTCCCACACCTTAGAAAACCTCCTCATCTTGTGGATCGTCTTCTTCCGGGAGGAGTAGGGGCATTTGGATCGCCCGTTCCTCCTCACGCTCCAAGGTCTTCGTCAGACAACGGGTCATCAGGGTTCTCAGGCAGGGGACACAACAACAACCACAGCACACTACAATCCCTAGAAATACAACAATAGAGGAGTTTTCCATTTTCCAAATATGTTAGTAAACCAGGCCTCCATGGGGTTCTCCACTCTGGAGTCTTCCGCCATGGACTGTGAGAGGGCCCTTAGGCCCGCGAGGGCTCTGGTCACCGACCTGTCATCCAGAGTACATTGCCCCACCCCATACACCACCCGCCTTCACCGCCGAATGAGGTGGCCATCATCCCGTTCCCCTGGGTGCCTCCCGTAGAACCCTGCTGGCTGTCACACATATATGTGTCATACCCGTTCGATAGGGCCTGCCCTCCCTCACACTTGATAACGTCACATGTTAAACACATAGGCCGTGTGTGACCCGAACACATAGGTGATGGACAGCCCCCCATACTTAGCGAGACAGGTATCATTGTGGAAGGAGGTCTTAGTTACTGTCTGTGCGAAACGTCTTTCACACAGGCAGGGCGGTCGGGTCCTCGGAGTCTATGGGAGAGTGCTGAGAGAGAATGAGCAGGGTGATGATGCCTACCACCACGAGGCCCACAGGGGTCCCAAGTTGTAAGAACTGCTAGGTGAAGTGACTGGTTCTGGGGGGGGTAAGGTCGTGGGGAGCAGACAGAGTCCCTGTCAGAGGACTTCCAGGTATGGAGTGGGGGAGGAGCAATGAGGAGACAGAGCGGATTTGGCAGCAACACCAGGATTATTTATTTGTTTCTTAGAGGTTGACTTCTTTCATTAGCGGCATTCATGCTGGTGTGTTGGTAGAGAAGATCCATTAGCCAGGTGACCACCATGGCAATGGAAAAGAGAAATAACGCACGTTAACTGAAGACGCACACCGAAGCATGAAGCATGGCACATGGTGAAAGAAGGACTGAAGGATTCAACATCAATTTATAGGAAACAGGTGTGGGGGGTGTGGTCAGCTGTTCTGCTACTGAGTGGCTGGCTTGAACCAGTGCACTCCAGTTGTGTGGGAAAAATGGAGTGGAATCCAAGGAAGTGGAAGGGAGTCTTTTCACAAGGATCACGGGTGCAGGCCATCTGCTAGTCCAGGGGCGAGCCTGGTCTGCCATCCCTCAGTCTCTGGTGCATCTGCTGGAGATCCTCGTCGGTGGGCGGGTTGGCTCATCGGATCATGGTCAGGTGATGCCACCTGCTCCCTGTGGGGCTCAAGGGGAGGATCTGGAGGGCATGGTCCGGCGAGGGCGTCGGAGTGGTAACCTGTGTGTACAGATCTCGGGACACTTGAGTTAGGGCTCACAATAATCCCTGAGTTGGGTGTCTAGCTGATCTGTCAATGGTTCTACTGGGGTGAAGGGCCCCGGCATTGGTCGCCCAGTGATTATTTCAAATGGCGAGAGCCCAGTACGGGCCTGAGGGGTGGATCGGACGGCCATAAGAGCCAGGGGTAGGGCAGAGAGCCAGGTCATTTTGTGCCTTCGGATGGCGACTAAGAGAGCGTCTTTTGCTAAGGTCATGGTAGATGGTATTTGGTCATGTTGGAGTACCTTGCTCATTGTTTGTTTTAATGTCTGGTTTACCCGCTCTACTAGTCCCTGACTTTGGGGGTGGTATACGGATCCCAACCGGTGCGTGATCCCTAACGCTGCTTCCACTTCTGCCACTAATTTGTTCGCGAAGTGCGACCCGTTGTCGGAGCATATCTTGTGGGGGTAGCCCCACCTCGGGATAATGTCTGTTACCAGAGCTTTTACTACTGCTGTGGCGTCTTCTCGCTTGGTGGGGAATGCTTCGACCCAGTGGGAGAACCGACACACCATCACGAGCAGGTAAGGATACCCCTGTGTTCGGGGTTCTGTTGTTGGCAGGTGACGCAGCTCTCGAGCTGATGTTTGATTTGTGCTAAGAGCTCAGGGTGCCACCAATGTCGTCCAATGGGATCGGTGGTCACCCGTGGTCCTTGGTGGTGTCTGGAGTGTCCAGCGTGGGTCATTAGGGTGAAGGCTCAGGTCGTCAGGGCCGGTTTGCCCTCGGACATTCAGTAGATTCCTTGGGCATCCTTTTGGCAAACTTGGTATAGCCACCGGCTCTCTTCTTCTGGGCTGGCGTGGGCCTGCATCTGTTGGATGTCCCCTGGGCCAGGATCGGGTTCTTCTTCCAGAGTGCTCATCAGCCACATTGTTCCCCAGGGTTGACATCTTGTTTCCTTTCATTTAAGTCATCGGATACCAAACATCCTGTAGGACAGGTTGGGTCTCAGTAGCACCTCCTCCAGGACCCGGGTATCCTTGGCGGTGGTTAGGGCGAAGGCTATAATAATAATAATAGATTTTATTTATAATGCACTTCATATCATATAAATGATCTCAAAGTGCTACAATGCACACATACACACACAGAAAAGGATAAAAGTGACATCATAGAAAAATGTAAAACTAGCATATAAAAATAAGCTAAAACCAGCATATAAAAACAGATGAAAGTATTTTAGCTAAAAGCTTTTCTAAAAAGATGTGTTTTTAGGCCTTTTTTAAAAGAGTCCACAGTCTGTGGTGCCCTTAGATGGTCAGGGAGAGCATTCCACAGACTGGGTGCAGCAGCGCTGAAGGCTCGGTCGCCCATAGTCCTGAGTTTTGTCCTGGTTTGTGTGATGTGGTTTGCATGCTCAGACCGGAGATGACGTGAAGATGAGTGGGGGGGGATGAGTTCTTTGAGGTAGGGGGGGGCAGAGCCATGGAGACACTGGTGGGATAAAAGGGAAACCTTGAATTGAATTCTGAACTGAAGGCTGTGCTTTCTACGGCCTCCTTCACTCTGTAGGGCCGTGTGGACTATGGTAGGATGGTTGAGGGTGCCATTGGTGGTCTTCTGCAGGACCCGAGATACCACAAGGAGAGGTTTTGCACAGACCGGGAGGGGTCAAAGGTGGAGCTGTGGTATTGAAGGCATCTTCTGGATCCCTTGTCTTTCTGCCACAGGGCGCCACTGATGTGCTCTTCTTTCTTTGGGTGACATTTAGGTGGCAGGGCATGTCGTAGTTCGGTGCCTGGAGAGCGGCCATGTTGAACAGGGCTTCCTTCAGGTGTGGAATGGCTTCTTCGGCTGGTCGGTCCCATTCGAGGTTGGCTTGGAGATTACGAGCCCCCTGTGCAGTAATGAGTTGACGGAGGTCCTGGGTCTTCTCAGTGTACTCTTCCACGTAATGCCTGCTGAAGTTGCACAGCCCCAGGAAGGCCATCATTTGTTGCACCATTCGGGGCTGAGGGTGTTCGAGGATGGCTTTCTTTGAGCTGTTGGTCATCCCTCTCATTTCTTCTCCTCTTGCTGCCTTTCTGTGGTGTACCTTTCCAGCTCGGCCTTTTCTCAAGATTCAAGATTCAAGTATCTTTATTGTCAAGTGTGCTACATGGCAGGCATATAGCACAGATGAAATTGCAGTCCTCTCAGACCTGCGGTGCAAAATGAACAAATGGACAAACAGACAAACGGACATTGTACAGACGAAACATATAAACACAGAAAAGTACGAAAAAGTGAGGTAGTGCGTTGAAAATTGAATAGTGCAAAATATTTAAAACAGTCAAAAGACATTCTAAAGTGTCATAGTCAAGATAAGAGTTTGTGAATGGTGGTGGGAGGGTGATGGTCTGAGGTCAGATGATGTTGGTGGGTGCGAGGTTAAGAGTCTGTGGCAGGGGGGCAGAGGAGGGGGGGGGGAGACTCTGCAGTCTCCTCCCCGACGGCAGAAGGCTGAAGATACTGTGGCATGGGTGGGTGGGGTCACCAGCAATCCTGATGGCTTTGCTGGTGAGGTGGGTGGTGTAAATGTCCAAAATGGGGGGGAGAGAGACACCGATGATCCTCTCAGCTGCTCTCACTATGCGCTGCAGTGTCTTGCGGCAGGACACGGTGCAGACACCGAACCACACAGTGATGCGCTGGTCAGGAGGCTCTCGATGGTGCCTCTGGTGTGCATGATGGTGGATGAGGCCCCAGCTCTTTTTAGTTTGCGGAGGAAGTACAGGCGTTGGTGGGCTTTTTTGGCCAGTGATGCGGTGTTGTGGTTCCATGACAGCTCTTCGGAGATGTGCACACCCTGGAACTTGGTGCTGCTCACCCTCTCCACTGTAACATTGTTGATGATCAGTGGAGCCTGCTGTGTGTGCATTCTCCTGAAGTCCACAACAATCTCCTTCGTCTTCTCCACATTCAGACGGAGATTGTTGTCCTTGCACCACGTAGCCAGCCTGTTCACCTCACTCCTGTACATCGTCTCATCGCCGTTGTTGATGAGACCCACCACAGTCGTGTCATCCGCAAACTTGATGAAGATGTTGGAGCTGGATGTTGGTGTGCATTCGTGGGTCAGCAAAGTGAAGAGGAGGGGGCTAAGCACACATCCTTGGGGGGCCCCCGTGTTCAGTGTGATGGTGCTGGAGGTGTTGCTGCCGACCCGAACTGTCTGTGGTCTCCCCGTCAGGAAGTCCAACAGCCAGTGAGGACTTCCACAGGGAGGTGTTGAGTCCCAGCTGGTCCAGTTTGTGAATGAGCTGCTGGGGGATGATTGTATTGAATGCTTAACTGAAGTCGATGAACAGCATTCTGATGTATGAGTGTTTAGTCTCCAGGTGGGTAAGGGCTGAGTGGAGGGCAGTGGAGATGGCATCATCGGTCGAACGGTTGGATCGATATGCAAACTGGAAAGGGTCCAGAGTGGGGGGGAGGGCAGACTTCATGTGGTGCATGACTAGCCACTCGAAGCACTTTGTAAGGATGGGAGGCGACTGGGCGGTAGTCATTGTGGCAGGAGGGAGACGACTTCTTCGGGACCGGGATGATGGTGGCTTTGAGGCACGTTGGGACAACAGCTTAGCTCAGCGAGGTGTTGAAGATGTCTGTGAAGACATCTGTGAGCTCCTCAGCACAGTCCCTCAGTACACGACCAGGAATGTTGTCGGGACCACAGGCTTTCCGTGGGTTCGCCCCTTTGAGGGATCGCCTCACGCTATCGGGGGATAGTGTCAACACCTGGTAGCCGGGAGGGGGTGGGGTCTTCTGTGCCGGGGTGCTGTTGTCTGCCTCAAAGTGGGCGAATAAGTCGTTCAGCTCATTCAGCAGAGGGGTGGAGCTGTCGCAGGTCTGCGGAGAGGGCTTGTAGTCCTTTATGGTTTGGATCCCTCGCCACAGGTTCCTGGTGTCTCTACTGTTGCTGAAGCTGTCGGCGATCCTCCTAGAGTACCGTCTCTTGGCCTTCCTGATGCCGCGTGCCAGGTTGGCCCTGGCTGCCTTCAGACCCACCTTGTCTCCAGCTCTGAAGGCGGTGTTCCGAGCCCTCAGGAGTCTGTAGACTTCCCATGTCAGCCATGGCTTCTGGTTGGCCCGAATGCGGATGTTAGTGGTGACCGTGACGTCATCAAGCGTCACGGTCACCACTTCATCCTACATGCATTTCCGCATGTAGGAAGTGACGGTGTCTGTGTACTCCTGGAGGTCTGTGGTGTTGTTGTAGGTGTCTGAACCTGCTCCAGTCGGTGATGAGGAAGCAGTCCTGGTGTGTCTCTGAAGACCCCTCAGGCCACACGCGTACCTGCTTTGTTGTTGGTCTGATGACTTTGACGAGGGGTCTGTAAGCAGGCATTAACATAGTGGTGGTGTGGTCTGAGGCTCCTAGGTGGAGCAGGGGGAGGGCTTTTTAGGCCCCTCTATGCGTGGTGTAAACATTGTCCAGGATATTATTGCCACGTGTGGGAAAGTTGATGTGTCCATGGAGTTGTGGAAACACGCTCTTGGGGTTTGCATGATTGAAATCCCCAGCCAGGATGAGGAATGCATCAGGGTGGGCTATCTGCTGCTCACTGATGTGCTGGTAGAGTTCATACAGTGCTCTCCTGTTGTTGTTGGAGCCAGGGGGGATGTATATTGCTACCAGGAGTATGGCACTAAATTCCCTCGGCAGGTAGAATGGCCGGCATGTAATGACCAGAACTCCACCATTGTTGAAACCAGTGTGTGCAAACCACAGCAGCGTCGCGGCACCAGGCATCACTGATGTAAACACAGAGTCCCCCGCTGCGAGTCTTCCCCCCCTCGACGAGCACTCTGTCCGCCCAGTAGCATGTTAGCCTGGCCAGTTGAATGGCACAGTCCGGGACGCTGTCAGTAAGCCATGTTTCCACAAAAACAAAGGCACAACAGTCACTCACGGTTTTGGTGGATGTCCGGAGTAGACGGATATAATCCAGTTTATTGTCCAGCGATCGTACGTTGGCCAGTACGATTGTAGGGATAGCCGGGCGATGAGGGCTCGCCGCTAGCCTAGCTTGGATACCTCCGCGCTTGCCCCTCTTCTGCTTCCTCATATTCCGCTTGTGGCGCCTCCACTGGCGGCTGGTTGCAGGAGTGGGGGTCGGTGATCGAGCAGGCCGCTGGAGCAGATCACAGTCGCGTAGTATTTCCGTGACTGCTGGATTGCATGTCCATGATTGTAGTTCTGCCGATGGCGAGCAGAAACTCACGGGAGTATGTGTGTTTTGGGACAATTGGACTTGACGATGACGGACATGTGCACGTACGTACACCACACAAAAAACATAAAAACACCGTTTTGACGGGAGCGAGAGGAGCCGCTGCGTGTGTACGCGCCGCCATGTTGAACAAAAATCCTTCTGGGTCTCCATCTCTCTCCTCAGGCCCAGTCTCTCCCCCAGTCTCTCTCGCAGTCTCTCTCTCTCTCTCTCTTTTCACCTCATAGAGCTTGCTGAGGTCCACGCTGGGCAGCGCGTTTCCTTTCTCCTGGATGAGGAGGTTCTCCAGGTGCCTGTCCATGAGCGTGGACTCATTTTATAGGTCAGAGCCTCGGCGATGATGAACCCGTCGTCGAGCACGTCATCGTCAAAAGAACGCCTCGCCTCCCCGGTCGGCCCGAATGTTCGGCGGTGACCCTTGGAGCCGCAGACCACTCGGAGATCTGCCGTTTTAAGTCCTCGCTCTGTACATTCGAACGTTCCTCTCGCCACTGGGGTGTGGCCAGTTCTCTTTGGCTTTTCTCTCCGTCTACTCGTCGGCCCGAAGCTCTTTATCCCAGTTGTGCTTGGAGATGCTGTAGTTCTGAGCCAGCATGGGCCGGTTCTCCTGAGCAGGCTGGCCCAAGTCGTGGGGGTGCAGCGGAGCCGGTGACGAGAGGGAGCGCAGGACAGGTTCCCCCAGACCTCCGCGAGTCTCGATGTAAACCGTTACCCCACATCCCGCAAAAGGGACTCCTGAGGGACTGGGATGTCCTGCTGTCTGTAGGCCAGGCTCGGGTCGGCGTGAAGGGGGCTGGTGTGGACGGGCGTGGTCTCGGGCGCTCTAAGGCCTGGAAAATGCGCTCCTCCCCTCCCTGAAGTCCCGCTCTGTGGTAGTGGGGCCGCAGGACTCCGAGCAGATTCTCATACCATTCGGTTTATGGCGCTGCATCAGCGGAAGACTTATCGATTCTCAACCAGAATGTGACGTCAGCGGCTGGGATTCCACGGCTCGGAGGGACTGTGGCGGATGCGACTTTGTGCGCGGATGTGAGGTGTGCTTATGTACGTCGTCCAGACTTATGCTGCAGCGCTCCGCCGGCGGCCTCTTGTGCACGGTGATCTCCAGCTCCTTCTTGATGCACTCCAGCTCGCCGATGGCGTCCCAGGGCCGCCGGTCCACCGGCTTCAGCAGGAACTGACCGAAGACCACCTGCGCCGCTGAGTCCAGGGGAAGGCCACCGTTCTTCCTCGGGGAGGCGGGCAGCTGGGCCGCCGGCTCCTTCGGCTCCACGGGTGGGGAATGCGGGGCGGGGTGCGAGGGCGGGGGCGATGGGGGCTGGCCCAGCGTGAGGCTGTGGTGGGAGAAGGTGCTGTTGCTGGAGGGGTGGTGGTCCTTTTGGCCGGCCAGGGGGTAGCCATAGCTGGTGCTGGTGCCGCTCTCCGCCACATCTGAGGACACCCTGCAGGGTGGCTGGCCGTCGGGAGGGGAGCCCTGGGGATCGGGGATTTTGGCTACCGTCAGCAGGGACATGGTCTGGGTCTCCTGGTTATGGTCCTGGTTCCTGGGCCAGGAGCCAGCGTAGCACAGCTCTTTGTCTTCGTTGGCCTGGAGGGCCCATGTGTCTATGATTTCCTTCCTGAGGGGAGCTCTATTGTAGTTCCTCAGAGACGACGTGCTGCTGGTGTGGAAGTAGGCGTGGTGGGACCTTATGGGCATCTCGTTGACCGACTGACTGCGCAGGTTGTGTTTCTCCGAGTGGCGCACGGTGACGCTGTCGGTGTTGGTGATGGTCAGCCGCGGGATAGTCTCGTTGTTGTTCTGGTCGGCCGCCGCCTCTTTGTTTATGTTGGCGGGTGTGTGGATGGGGACGGACACCAGGCAGAAGATGGTCTCGCTCACCCGCCTCTTGCTGTTCCTGTTGGCGTCCGAATCGGGGACGTTCTTCTTGACCTGGGTGACGGTCTCCGTGAAGGCGTGGCCCGGGCAACGAAGGGGCCGAGCGGTGGGGGCAGGAAGGCACTGTCTTTGGGGCCCCGCTCTAACGCTGCTGCGGCCACGCTGGGCAGCTCGTTGCGGATGTGGCGGATCTTGTCCGCATCTGTCAGGTAGTTGCCGCCCAGGGCTGAGGAGATGTGATGGACGCATGGGTCGTCGAAGGGGATGTACTGGACCCCGCCGCTGGGGTGCTGCTGCTTGCTGGCGTAGACAGGGTACAGCTGCCTCTGGATGGGGGCGCCCCGCTCCCTCGGGGGATCCGGCCAGGAGCCAGCCAGGTGTCTGCCGCACCAGTGGGAGCCGTCCGGCGCCATCTGCATCTGCTGTCTGTACCTGTAGGCCATGATAATCTCCCTGTAGCCGCGCCGGCCTCCCCTCAGCAGTGGGCCTCTTTTGTACGACCGTGGCGGGATGTACCCCGGGGGTTCGGAGTCCTGTGCAAAATAGTCGAGCTGCGGGTCAGGGGCAGCGGGGTGCGGTCTCTGCCGTGGGAGAGCACCGAGTTTGGGCCCGACAGGACCTCGCAGCTCCCCCGGATCTGCTGGTGCACCTTGTAGGAGGGGGGCCACGGGAGACACATGAAGCGGGCCTTTGGCGTCATGTACAGCTGGTTGGCGCTGGCCGGCCACCCGTTCTCCGGCCTGCAGGGGGGACCCCTGTAGAAGTCACACTCCGGTGTGGCTCCTGGCTGGCGGGCGTCGCGTCCGCGTACTGCGGGCCATCGGGCGGCAGCATGCGCGGCAGGGACTGGGATTTGGCTTTGGTCCTAGGGTGGACGCCCAGGCCGTCGGGGGTCCTGGCGTGGAGCCGCTGCTGCTCGTGCGCCCAGCGCTCCGCCTTGCTCTCCAAAAGCTGGCAGCCGAACCCCACGGCCGAGCGCCACTCCTCAGAGCCCAGGCTCTGGCACTTCCTCTCGTTGGCCAGCCTCCAGCGGTGCAGCGCCAGCTCCTGCTCCCTGGCGTGGGCCTGGGCCGCCCAACGCTGCCTCTCCTGGGGCACCTCAGCCACCCCTTTTTCTTCCATTGACCCATGTATTTTCCTCGCCTTTTTCTCCACGATCGTCTGTCCCTCTGCAATCGCTATATATGTATGTCCGATTTTTATTGGTCCGCCGTCGCAATTTTTTTTTTTGTGTGTGCTAAGGCTGCTGTTTTTTTTTCTTTACGCGTTTACCGGTTTTACTATGCCGCATTACAGTCTTTACTATGCCGCCATCACGGACTTCAGAACATGAACGGTTCTTCAGAACATAAACGGATCTTCAGAACATGAACAATTCTTCAGAATATAGGCTACTCTTGCCTACTCCTTGCTGCCAGTGCCTCCTCTCACACAGCTTAGCCACATTTGGCTTGAGGGAGGAAGCAGTTGAGCCCCTCAGTATGGCTTGAAGATGCTCATCAGTAATTTTGGACCTGTACTTTGACTTATTAAAGATAATGGTGGAGAAGAGCTTTTCACACAGATATGTGTTCCCAAAAAGGCACATGGTCCGCTTGAATATCCTGGAAAAGCTCAGGGAAGGTGGGGGGCAATTCTCTCAAAAATTGTCCAAGCTTGTCTGCTTTTCCACTCACCTCCCTGAACTGGCTTTGAGTTCAGAATTGCACTGAAGGTCAATGAGCTCCATTGGAAGCACAGGATCTTGCACATCGAAGGAGAAGGGGTCAGCAAAAATTTGAAGGCTGGCTCTGTGTGTCTTGAAGTCTGCAAACCTGTGATCAAATTCCTCCTGTAGCTTCACAATGGCATCAGCATACTTCTCACCACTGAATGGTGTGCCCGCATCCATGACTGCCTTGCATGCTGGGAAATGGCAGAGGTTTGTCTGAGAGAGCTGAGCTTTCCATAACGCAAGTTTTGTAGAGAATGCTCTCACGTTGTCATAGGCAGCAGTGACAAGCTCCCCCGGGCCTTGTAACTTCTTGTTCAGTACATTCAGCTCCTGGGTGATGTCAACAAGAAAAGCTAAGTCCATGAGCCATTTGGGATCAATTAGCACAGGAACAGACATCCCATCCTTCTCCATGAAGGCTTTCACTTCTGCTCTCAACTCAACAAAACTCTTCAAGATGTTTCCCCTGCTGAGCCAACGTACCTCGGTGAAGTAGAGCACATCCTCATATGCTGACTCTATTTCCTCCAAAAAGGCACGGAACTCCCGGTGCTTTAAGCCCCTTGATCTGATATGGTTGATGCATTTCACAACAACAGACATCACATTGTCAAACTTCAGGCATTTACTGCAAAGGGCCTGCAGATGGATAATGCAGTGCAGAGCAATGGCCTCCTCCACACCCTCCTCTTCCAGTTTTCTTTGAACTTGTGCCACCAGTCCATTTCTCCTCCCTGTCATTGATGGCGCTCCGTCGGTTGTTATTCCAGCAAACCTCTTCAATGGCAAACCGGTATCCACAATGGCATCACACAGCTGGCGGAATATCTCCTGAGCGGTGGTCTGGCCATGCATTGGAATCACTGTGAGCAACTCCTCCATCACTTCAAAATTGTCGTTAACCCCACGGACATAAATGGCGAGCTGCGCAGTGTCAGTGATGTCTGTGCTCTCATCCAGAGTGACTGAGTACGCACAGAAACGTTTGGCTTCCTCACGCAGCTGATCATATATATTACCTGACAGGTCAGAAATGCGCTCTGCCACTATGTTGGCTTAAAGGCTGATGTTGCCAAACTGACCCTTCTTTTCTGGACAGACTATACTTGCAGCCTGTGACATGCACTTTTTGATGAACCTGCCTTCTTTGAATGGCTTACCCGCCTTAGCAATCATCTCACTCACCATGTAGCTAGCTTCAACTGCTGCATCATTCTCTTTGGTTGCCTTCTTGAAGAAATCTTGGCGCCTCATTAGACATGTTTTAAGATTGGCGACCCGGTTCTCTCTCTCATCTCCCTGGTATTTTGTATACTCCTCAGCATGTCTAGTTGTGTAACGACGCCTGATGTTATATTCCTTGTGCACCACAACTTTTTCTGTGCATATAAGACACGTCGGATTGCCCCTGTGCTCAACAAAAAAATATTCCGTCTCCCACTTTTCCTGAAATTGTCTGTGCTCGTCGCCAACCTTCCTCTTCACGGCAGGTTTTGAGAAAGACATGACTGGGGCTGGGTGACAGTATATTTTCCTTCCACTTGGTGTCGCTCCAGACTCACGTTTCATCCAAGTGACTAAACGTTGCTAATTAGCGTTGGTTAATTTGACAACAAACGCCACCGGAAGCTGTGCTGGGCAAGTGCGCCAGTGTTGAAAGACCGCGACTTTGAACAAAAAAACGCCCAAAATTGTTTTGCCTTGTTTCTCATAGTACACTAGAACGGCCAAGATGGTCTCACAGACCGTAAATAACTTTGTTTACATTAAAACTACAAGTCTCTCAGTCCGTGACTTTTCCTAAATAGGCCTCTATGTGTTTTATGGTTTCTGAAGCTTACAACTTATTAAAATGAAACATGCTTGATTTCTGAGCATTTATACCTCGTACGCCAATTGTGGTCATATTAACCGCTGCATATACGGCAGTTATAGACCAGTGTGGCCGGCTGTGGTCACAGCAATCATTACAATGTTTTCATTTTATGTTTTTTGCTCATCTATGTTTTTTCTCACTTGTGGTGTTTTCATACTATCACATTTATTTTTACCAGTATATGTGAATCAGGCGCAAGTGAGCGAGTGTGTGCGAGTGAGTCAGAGAAAGAGAGATAGAGAGGGGACACCGGGCGTGTACGGGCAAAAAGTGAAAGGGGCCGGTTAGAAATGAAAAGAGGAAAATCACAGAATACAGGATATGTCCAGGACACTCAGGGTATGAATGAGGGAGGATCGGAAGGTGGCGATGAGGAAACTGTCAACCTGTAAGCAGCTGTGCTCCATGCAGACATTTCTCAAACTTTATTTTGTGCCTACAAAATAAAGTTTGAGAAATGTGGTTGAAGGACAGACTAGGTCCTGATTGTGTTGGATATAAAGCGCCATATAGTCACCCTTATAACGTAGCCTAACCTAAGAAATCTCTCGGCTGCTGTCCAGTCCGGTAATAACGGGTCTCTGTAGTTGACGTGAGCTGCAGGTAGTGGGAGTGTCTGTTGTGAGTTTAGGGGGCACGTCAGCCAGAGCTGTAGTGTGTGTGTGTGTGAGTGAATGAGTGAGTGAGACTGCTGCCTACTGAACAGCGGGTCGCAGGAAGAAGGATCTGAAGTGCCCGTGTTTCGGCTACAAAAACCCGCCGAACTGATCCGAAAACACCCCAATTTGTATCCACTCGCCCACAAAATAGACTGCAAATCCGCCCATCTGGCAACCCTAAGCTCAGCCCACGCAACGACTCGGCAAAAAGGTGCGTTTGAGAAAAACGTGCGGGCCGCACTAACACTAAACTTTGATTTCAAGTAGGGGGCCACAAAATATCATCCAGCGGGCCGCAATTGGCCCACGGGCCGCGAGTTTGAGACTCCTGTCCTAGAGCTTTGTGTCGATGCATGCTGCTCAGTGAGAATCCGAGGAGTGCATACCATTGTCTCTTTTTTGCCCCTCTTATCTTGAGATTCCTGCCCTTGTTTGTTCCTTGCTGTTGTGAAATGTTTGCTAAAATATCAAAGATGGTTGGTCTGTTGAGAGGACGCTGGCGTTGTTTGTTCGCCGCTTCTCCACCCGTTTCCCCGCTTCTCTCCACCCGTGATTTTTTTTTTCTCCTACAGTTCGCTTTGGGAAATTGTAATATCTTAACGAGCCTTGTGCCCTGTTATCCTGGATCCTTTTCTACCGGTGGGGTAGCTAGGTGGCTAGGAACCTACCTGCTACAGATGACTTCCAGCTGTTAGCCTTGTCCCACCTGGAAAAGGGCTCTTGTTGTTCTCTTGGATCCAACCATCATTTCGGACAATTTTTCCTCACTCCCACCATAGTCCCAGCATTTGGTGCTAACGCTGTCTGCCTTGCAGTTAGCGAGGCTAGGCAGCACTTGGTCAGCATGGTGTTCAGCTATACCAGCTCACAACTCCGCCGACTAAACCCTGCAACCACTCCTGGACTTAACATCCCCATCATCAACGAACTTGGACTCCTTCGCCGCCTTCGTTACATTCACAGAGGCTCCGGTCGGAAATTAATCTTCCATAACACGCCAAGCTGCTCTGCTACAAACATCCCGTCTCTCTGGTCACCTGTCGCACGTCTGACGCGTCATCGGAGCGCCGTCGCCATGGCTACCATCAACACGGGAAACACTGCGAGATCCATGCACCCCAGTATGGGAAACACCGCGAGATCCCCGCACTCCTGGCTGGATGGATTTCACGAAATGGATCGTGAAATGGACTCCAGTCTGCACGGAGTGGACTTCAATGTTCTACGACCTGTACTGAGATTCACCCCACAGTCATTGGTCAAATTCGAACTTTTTAACACTCAATCCATCAACAATAAATCAACCCTGATTGAAGAACATATCAGGGAAAAAGGACTCGACTTCATGTGTTTAACAGAAACCTGGCTTCAGCCAGAGGATTACTCCACCCTAAATGAAGCTTGTCCTCCAGGTTACAGTTACTTGGAGGCAGCTCGCAGCACTGGCCGCGGTGGTGGCCTTGCTGTCATTCATCAACAGGACCTGGAGTTGTCCCCCATCCCACTGCCTACAATATCCTCCTGCGAGTGTCTTGCTTTTAAATGTAAGCCCCCTTTTCCCATGACTGTTCTCCTCATCTACCGGCCCCCAAAACTAAACTCTGCTTTCATCCCGGAAATGACTGATCTCCTCATAACACTCTGTTCTACCTCTGCCACTATCATAATCCTGGGAGATATAAATATTCATGTCGACACCCCATCATGCCACTTTGCTGCCGATTTCCTCCAGTTACTGGACTCCCTCAATCTACAACAACATGTTGATGTCCCCACACATTCCAGGGGAAACACACTCGATCTGGTCATCTCTAACTCCGCCCCCATCAGAAACCTACAGGTTTACGATCTTGGTGTTTGTAATCACAAGGTTGTATCAATGGAGTTGCCCTTTCCTTCCCCCCACTCCAAACCCAAGCGGCAGATCCACTTCAGAAACCTGAAAAACATCAATGCGGATGCCCTGGCCCTGGACCTTCAACTTCTCACCTCTGGCTCTACTGACTTCCTCTCCGTAACTGACTCAGTGGATTTTTACAATCAGTCCCTATGTAATCTCCTGGACCTCCATGCCCCCTTAACATCGAGGTCAGTTTCATTTTCGCGCTCGGCACCCTGGTACACCTGCGAGCTGCGGAAGATGAAGACGGCTGGGCGTGTCTTTGAGCGGCGGCTCAAGGCTTCTGGACTGTCTGTCCACAAACAAGCATACAGGGAACACAGGAGGGCATATCTCTGAGAGATGCACGGTCCAGGTTTTACTCTACCATCATCAACAACAGCACTGGTAACTCCAAACAACTCTTTTCTACAATAAACCACCTTCTCAAACCCCCTGCACCCTCCCATTCTGAGGTCACCGAGGAGAGGTGCAAAATGCATATCAGTTTCTTCAAACAAAAAGTTGAGTAAACCCGCTCTCTCCTCTCCACACCTGCTGCCCTGCCCCCCCCCCCTTACTGCCAACTCACCGTTTGTGATTGTCCAGCCCCTCTGCACCTTCTATGATGTCACGCAGGAAGAGGTGGAGGACATCATCAGAAAAATGAAGACATCCACCTGTGCCTTGGACCCTTTCCCCTCAGCCCTGCTGAAAGCCAACATCTCTGCTATCTCACTCATCACTAACATCATAAACCAGTCCCTCCTGGTCGGCCATATCCCATCTGCGTTAAAAACTGCTGTCATCAAACCATTACTGAAAAAAACGACTTGGAAAAAACAGTTGCAGCCCAACTTCAGGATCACCTCAAACACAACAACCTCTTTGAGAAGTTTCAGTCTGGTTTTCGCCCCGGCCATAGCACTGAAACAGCCTTGGTCAGGGTCACCAATGACCTCCTGATGTCAGCAGACACCGGTTCCCCGTCTCTCCTCATCCTCTTGGACCTAACAGCTGCTTTCGATACAGTTGACCACAGCATGCTCCTCCACCACCTACAATACACCATTGGACTCTCAAAAACTGTACACCACTGGTTCACTTCGTATCTGACCAACAGAACCGAGCACGTTGCCCTCGGTAAAGCAAAATCACTCACCCATAACATCACCTGCGGTGTCCCTCAGGGCTCATTGCTGGGCCCCACCCTTTTCTCCCTCTACCTGCTCCCCCTGGGCAATGTCATTAGCAAGCATGGGATATCCTACCATTGCTATGCTGATGACACACAATTATACTTAAGGACAACCCCCACTTCCTCTGCTCCCCTGCTAACATCCACCCTGACCACCTGCCTGGAGGAGATAGAGGCGTGGATGAAGCTCAATTTCCTACAGCGAAACACTTCCAAAACAGAAGCCATCCTAGTCGGCACACCACATCAGCTCCGCTCTTCTACCATCACCAGTATCACCTTCTCTGAACATCCCTGAACATCCCCCTTTCCACATCTGTCACTAACCTGGGTGTTAAAATGGACTCTCAACTTACCTTTGACACCCACATCAAACACCTCTGCAAGATCTCATTCCACCACCTCAGAAACATCGCTAAACTCCGTCCAACACTTACCCTGGGTGATGCAGAGAAGCTCGTCCACGCCTTTGTCTCCTCCAGGCTGGACTACTGCAACGCACTCCTCATCGGGATCTCTGGCAAGAGCATACAGAGACTCCAATACATTCAGAACAGCGCTGCCAGGATCCTGATGAGGGCGCGCAAACATGACCACATCACCCCCATCCTGAAATCGCTCCACTGGCTCCCGGTCCCACTCAGAATTCAGTACAAGGTCTCCCTTCTCACCCACCAGTGCATTCATGGTCACGCCCCCCCCCCCCCCCCCCCCCTACCTCAGGGAACTCCTCACCCCCAGACCTCCTCACGCTCCCTCCGCTCTGCAGCCACAAACACGCTCCAAGTCCCGAGAACCAAGCTTCACACCATGGGTGACCGGGCTTTTTCCTCTGCTGCCCCGAAGCTGTGGAATGGCCTCCCTGACCACCTCAGGGCCCCACAGACTACAGATACTTTTAAACGAGGCCTAAAAACTTATCTCTTTACAAAAGATGTTCATTTATTGGTTTTTAGGTTTCACTTTTTTGTTGTTTGTTGCTATTTAAAGTTGCTATTATAAAACTGTTTATTGCCATTTCTGTTTTTAATCCCTTCTTTGCTCTGTAGCACTTTGAGATTACTCAAATGTAAAGTCCAATACAAATAAAATGCATTATTATTATTATTATTAAAAGAACTGATTCCAAGATTCGGAGTTCCACGAGCAATTGACAGTGACAGAGGGCCAGCATTTGTCTCAAAAATCACGCAGGCTCTCTCAAAAGCTCTTGGGTTTACTTGGCAGTTACATGTCCCGTATCATCCACAAAGTTCAGGTCAGGTAGAAAGAATGAATTCCACCATCAAAGAAAGACTAAAAGCCATGATGGCAACAAGTTTAAAATGGCCTGACACATTGCCTTTGGTGTTGTACTCCATCAGGAGTGCACCAAATGAAACAACAGGACTAAGTCCACATGAAGTATTGATGGGCAGGCCAATGTCCACTGGGGTAAGCCCCCCCTTAACACCAAGCAAAACCACTCTGATTTGGACAGATGAGTACATGTTTGACTATGTAAAAAGACTAACTGAAATCTTACAAAAATATCACTTACAGGTGGCAGACAGACTCCCAAGACCTACAGATGAGCCCATACACCCTTTCAGAGAAGGAGATTTTGTACTAATAAAGTCTTTGGACAAAGTGTCTTTGTCTCCTAGGTGGCAGGGTCCATATCACGTATTGCTGTGGAAAAGGACAGCGCTGAAAGTCGAGGGGAAACCAGAATGGGTGCAGACTTGCCCCGAAAGACGAGGTCGAGAGGGCGGCTCATTCTGGCTCGTGATCGGAGGAGCTCTTCTCTTTGTTCTCCTTTGGGGATCTCTTCTACTCTGGTTACAGGTGAAGAACCATCAGAGTAAGTTGTAAGGTTATCCAACCTCCGATGACGTTGATTTCGAGCTGCCGAAGAGGGGAAACTCTCAGCAGAGGGATCCTGCGGACATTGTAGCGATTCCACAAGAGTTGACGAAGAAGAGATGGATCCGTACCGCCAGGCTTCGTATATGCTAGTAACCTCTCCCTGGTCGGTGACTCTCTACTGTGTGAAAGCACATGGGTTGAAGAACTCTCCTCCTGTCAGCTGATACTACTGATCATTCTGTAATTCCACTTTGAAAGTTTCATATTTTACCTTCATACGTCTAGTCTGATACTGATTGCTTATAATTGCCACACTGAATTGTTATGTATCTTCATATACTACTGTTATGGATTAATGTGTTGTATCAAGTGAGTGTACACCCGTATTTCATCTGGAAGAGAGTAGACTGTGGGGTTTCCTCTGTGATATTGAGGTTTTTCCCGTAGGTCTAGATCCATGGTTAGAATACTTAGCGCAGGGGTGTTTTTGATCTCCCTAGTAAATTGAGGGGGGGGGGGGGGGGGGGGGGGGGTTGGCTTCCTGTAAGTAGGTTCATGTGGCTGTGACTTCCACCATGAGCTCTTCTGACGCTCCGGTGTTTTAGGGGCTCTTTATCCCAATGAGGGTCTGCATCCAGTGGTCCTAGTTGACGGGAAGGTGGGACTTATGGCTTGCATGCTAGATAGGCTGATATGCTATATAAGAGGGGTAAATGTTAGATCATGACTCACATGATTCTGTTTTCAGTTTTGTTTTAATTCTACAACACCGTCTTTATCAACATTGATGCATTTATTTTTATTAATCATTTATTACATTGTAGATTTGATTTCATTGAATTGTTGTAATGTGTAATGTGCTCTGGTTCTGATGGCTGATGTTTTCCTCACCCTTAAGGTGCTAAATCATAGTGTATTGATCTTATGATCAATACACTATGATACTTGTTTCCGGGAGCAGGCAGAAGGAACTGAGGAAGATTCACGCAAAATCTCTCGCTTGATGAAATCCTCTGCTTCTCCTCGTACGAGATCAATAAACAACTTCAGCTTAAACTATATAGAGTTCCTGGCATTTCTTGTTCTTCGGCATCAACAACAATCTCCTCACTATCACTTGCGAACTGTGTACTGTTTTGATATTTTGGTTGGCGCGGAGGGAAGGCCGCCGACCAAATTGGATTGGACTTGCCTTGCACCTGGTCAAGCAGCACACCCGCTCAGGAGAGTATAGCTGCCCGACATGATTGAGGCGATGGGCAGAGCTGTCTGCACTCAGACTGTGGCTATAAACCGCAACATGGATAACATCATGGAGAAGCTTTCGGCTTTGTAAAGGAAAATGGATCGATTCGGAGACCAGAATGGACAAAATGAGTGGTTGATTAAATTGGAATGCAGCTACTCGCCCTAAGACCAAACAACCCCAATCTTATCTGCTTTTGGCCCCCCTCAACCGGCACTGGCTTCGGCCAAGGCCGCTGCTGGAACAACTTTCCCTGGAGAATGCTGCAGTGAGACGCTCTTGCGTACCTTCACCCACTTCCCTCACGGACACCTGTTGATTGTTGACTCTGTCTGGGACCCGATCAGGGTCGTCTCCATGGCAACTTGCTGTGTTATCGCTATGACATCTTGAGGACTGAGGCTCCTAGATTGTGATGCCAGGCGAGACGACTCTCCAAGCCTACACACACGAACTCATACAGACATACAGATATGCAACTCACCCCCTATCCTCCATCACCACGCCTTTGCTGCTTTTTACCCCCCCAGCGCGGCAGGCGGGTCTGTGACCAGCGCCACATGGCTACAGGACTGAATGCCCGCTTGTCGGTGCTGGGCCACCTATAACCCCCGACCCCCCTACCCTGTTGCAAGTCCTGAGTTTCATGTTGTAAAGTGTACTTATGTGTGCTTATGTTGCTGAGGTGTTTTTTAATGCCCACACACTGTGCTCCCCACAGGAACATAGTCTGAGGTGATGCTTTTTTTTCTCTCCTCCTTCTCCTCATGTTACTGTATTCTGTATTTTTCCTACATCCCTGTCTTCCTGTCCTGTCTACCCCCTTGTCATATTGTATATTATGTTGTATATGTACGGACGGGTTGACGGTCAATTTTGCGGGTCCTTGTTACCTGTGACAATATAGGGCAATTCATTTAAATTCAATTTGTATTTTAGCTTCTTTTTTCCATGTTCTCTTACCATATGTGTATATGTTTATTCAATTGTAATCATGTTGTCATGAACTCCAATATCAGTTGGACTTTAAGGTCTATCAAAATAAAGTATCAAGCAGTAGTCTGCTGAATACAACTAATGTTCTACATATTTTGCAATCCTGCTCTACCATACTTGCATACAGATAGATGTGAATAAAAAAAAAAAAACCTTGTAATATTAACTCTTTCACCCCTTTCAAACATACTGTATAAAAATAGCTTCCAAACCACAGTTGCAAAGCCCTAATCCTAGATTGTGCCATGTCTTGCTAAACTGGAAAATAATATACTGTGGCAGTGAGACGTGCATTGCAACCCACATCGCACATTTTCCAATACTGGGAAGCCTCATCTTACTTTAAGGTCTATTTTCTCCATGACACATGAAGGAGTGACTAGAATTTACTCAACTAGACTAATTTTGCCTCCTGTGTATTAGGATGTTTATCTGAGTAAAAGCTCATCAAACCAAAGCCTCTCGAGATGACCCGATCCTAAATTAATCACCCCTCTGTTTCTTCTACACTTTAAGAGCAGAGTAGTCTCATAGTTAAATGAGATGATGGATAGCAGAAGCAGCAGTCATGTTAGCTTCATGTCTTGTCTGAATACCACTGAGCTGGTACAGAAACCATCAGGAACAATAATCAAAGTTACAAGACAGGATTGAAATTGTATGCATGCATTGTAAGTATGAATTGTTCAGACTGTTGTGTTCTGTCGAATAATGAAATGTGAATAAATATATGATTTACGAGATTTTATGCTATGTTGTATGATATGAAATGTAATTGATTTAATCTAATTACGCATCAAATGCTAAATACATCATTTATAATCCTCTCTCTGTCTGGATTGGAAGAGACAATGAACCATAGAGCCCATCTTTTCGCCCTTTCTCTGCTGTGTTACTGTGCCATAGTGGTGGTCAATATCACTCTAATTCTAACTATCATTTTGGACAAAAGTCTTCATGAACCCATGTACATCTTCCTTTGTAATCTCTGCATCAACGGACTTTATGGGACGGCCGGATTTTACCCAAAATTCTTTTTTGATTTGCTGTCCT
Source organism: Urophycis tenuis (assembly GCA_036785325.1). Lineage (NCBI taxonomy): Eukaryota > Metazoa > Chordata > Actinopteri > Gadiformes > Phycidae > Urophycis > Urophycis tenuis. The sequence continues at coordinate 360,633 of JAXIVH010000045.1, read as the reverse complement.
CTGCTCATCTCATATCTTATACTGGATGTCTCTTACAGGTGTATGTTATCTATTCATATGCAACAATGGACTTCTCTATTCTGGCGCTGATGGCTTATGACAGATATGTGGCCATATGTTGCCCTTTGGCATACCACTCTATCATGACTAAACAGAGGATTTTGGTCCTTGTCTTCATCTCTTGGATGTTACCCTTTTGTCTTGAGGTAGTTATCATAATGATGACAGCCAGTTTAGATTTATGTGGTTTTCATATAGATAAGCTTTATTGTGAAAACTGGGCTATTGTGAAACTTTCTTGCACTTCAACAACAGTCAACAGTATTGTAGGTATGGTAGTCATATTTTTCTATTTTTGCCATTATGTGTTTATTATTTGTACATATGTACCACTCATCAAAGCATGTTTAAGATCCACAGAAGGAAGGAAAAGGTTCATGCAGACATGTCTGCCACATTTATTCTGTCTACAAAATGTCACCATTGCCTTACTTTTCGATGTTATGTACGCTCGACATGGATCTAAATCTGTATCACAGAGTCTGAGGAACTTCATGGCTGTACAGTTTCTCACTTTCCCCCCTCTCCTCAATCCTATTATTTATGGACTGAATCTCACTAAAGTTCGGGAGAGAATAAGGGGATACTTTGACACTATAGTCTAGTGGAGTTTTTCACTATATTTAATGATTTTCGAGTTGACAGTTTGTAGATTCAGTGTTATCTCAGATCTCTTCCTCCTTTCTTGTATCCCCCTCTACAATGTTTTTTTTTTCTACGATTAATTGAGTGTTTGTCAGATGTCACATGGTAGCAACTTCTAATCTAATTTTGAAACATTCTATTCAAATATATTCTGATCTGTTTCATATTCATTTAGCTAATTATTACATTTACTTTGCATGTTCAATCGATGAATTGATAGTATATATATATATGAGGAACCATTTAAATTGATTGCAATGGTTTAACATGTAATTTTACATCAAACAAGCAAGTTATATTTAAATGTATTGGTGGTTTTCTATACCCAAATACCCTGATTATATAGTGATTGATAAATGTATATATGCTTGCAATACTGCTCCTCGTTCACTGTATATATAGTTATAGTTATATTACTTATATTTTAATACTTGTTTTTCTTTGCACCAATTACACCAAGTCGAATTCCTTGAAAGTGCAAACCTACTTGTTAATGAACTTGTTTCAGATTCAGATTCTGATTCTATATGTATAGCAATACATAATGCTAGAAGGACAAGGTCAAGGACAATGTTATTTTAAAGGCCCAGTATGCAACTTTGGCCATTCCTGCTCACACTTTTCTCTCTGAGGCTCTGCTTGCAGCTTCGGAGTAGATATTTACGACACTGTCGTAACAACTCGTTGTCGATGCTCCCCCACCCACTTCTACGCTAGCCATGAGCATTTGTTTTCGAAGAAGCTGACAAATGTCTGGAGCCATGTCCGAGGTAGGTGTTCAATCTGTTCATGAAGAGTTGGAAAGGTTATACATTTTGAAGTAGTGTATTTTTGTGTTGTGTTACAATGAACATGGAGTTGACATGGATGTTTTATCCTACATTAGATTTGTTTTATCTTTTGTTGAACAGAATGATCAGAGTAAGAGTGTTGGCCAGCATAATAATGATAGCATGAACAATTTGTGCAGCAATCGTGCATTTATACAGTTGAAATTCATTCAAAAAGGTAGGCTTTTAATGCCATATTTAAATCAGGTCATTGTATGGTTTTGCGGGATTAACTTCAACCACGTCTTCCGACTTTGCACTTCGGCTATAGGCACTAGACCTAGAGAGCCCAGAACTCCACGGGTGGTGGGGGAGGGGAGAACTCAACAAGGAGGGAAGGGCTCAAGGGACCTGGACACTGATAGCCAGACTGCACAGGATTCAGGGTGCGCCGCCTGGACATGTAGAACATTGTAAATACAAATCATTGTATATAGTTTTAAAATGTTACCTTTTTTTATATGTCTGAATATTTTATAAGCCTGAACGTTGCCTTGTAAAGTAAATACATTTATTTCTGGAGCCAAAACAAAACAGTCTACAGAACCACCTTTTGTCTTATATCTAATACAATTGTCTAGCACCTGTGGATTACCTTTGGATGTGCGCACCACCCCTCTTTCTAAGATCCCATTTTTATATAACAGATGTTTGCACCACCTTTCTTTCAGTTTTTCAATAATACACAGTTTTTGGTTACAAAAAGATTTATTTTGGGTGTTGAAAAAAAATGCAAATGACAGTGCTTACTTGTTTGTTTTTTGCCTTACGGCTATTGTGTAGCATCTTATTGAGGGTTCTCTTGATTAAGGTTTCTTTGTGACACTTCCGCACTTCACTATCCGCACAAGTTCAGATGTAGGTGGTGGCTGTTAGGAAAAATATTATCTAGCAATGGTACGGTTAGGTTGATCTGACGTTCTGAAGGACAAAGTGAAGATTGTATTCCTCTTGGCGACTTTAAGTCTGGCTCTCTGGAACTTGGAGACATAACATAAAGTGATTGAAGGATGCACCTACGTCATGTCAAATCTGCTTAGTAACATGTAATCTTTATACATTATAAGCCAATCAGAATGGGACACTCATGCTGTTCCGATTTGGGACTTGTATATAATACACTGTGTTTCAAGGAGCAGGCGGAAGGAACTGAGGAAGATTCACGCACGAATCTCTTGCTTGATGAAATCCTCTGCTTCTCCTCGTATGAGACCAATAAACAACTTCAGCTTAAACTATATAGAGTTCCTAGCACTTCTTGTTCTTCAGCATCAACAACAATCTCCTCACAGTGGCTGTACCGGGGCAAGCAGGCAGAGACGTCTTGGGTCATCAGGTCTCATAATGACCTTGTGAGGAAGGGCTCACTTTTCAGCCTCCTGGAGAAGATTGCCGTCTGAATGTCAGAGATGTAGGAGTACAGTTTTTTCATAGTTTTTTTTTACTCTACTTATACTCCAGGGGCCTCATTTATCAACCGTGCATAGAAAAGGTTCTAATTTCGTTCGTACGCATGAAATTTAGAATGTGTGTAGGTACAAAAAAATCTGTATTCATCAAACGTGTGGACACCGGTCGTACGCACACCAGTAAGTAAGTAAGTAAGTACTGTGATTATAAATCCCACCTGTTCTCAACTACTATGCTCGTGCACAGTTAGGGTCATTTGCATTCAGAAACGCCTCCAATTGACCATATATGGTAGCGGCAATCCCTTTAATAATACCTCAATGCCAGCCATCCTCAATAGCTCCTGCTTGGAGCTGCTCACCCACAGAGCTGTTCTGCCGGATGAACGAATCATGCAGTCCTCCAGGCCACCGAGCAACAACATTAGTAGAGACATATTGGCATTACAGATTATTTATGTATTATTTAAATGAAGTCCTTTCCTGTTAACGTAACTAAGTCAAGTCAAATCAAGTCAAGTAAACTTTATTGTCAGTTTTCATGAATGTACAGGACATACACAAAAGCTGAAATGCCGTTTCCCTTGATCCCCGGTGCTAGACAAGCATGCAAATATAAATATAAATATATAAAAATATAACTACAAAATCTAAATAAAAAGGTGGTCTATGGCTCTAATCTATGGCTCCAATTATATTTGCAAATCAAGCGATGGCGTGGAATTTACGGGAACTGAATATAAAGTGGGGCTGGAGAAATGATTGCATCCATCCTTTTGAAGTGAGATTTGGGACTTCAGCCCCGAAAGCCACCCCCCCCCCCCCCCCGCTCCGCCCCTGAGATGGGCAATACCTTAAAGTGATGGTTCGGAGTGGGTCACGTGATGACGCCGAGCAAGATGGCTGCTTAGATTGGAGGCTGCGGCACCGCTAGTTTATATTTTATGGGAACATAAAGCCATCCGCACTTTATCACATTGTCTTTTGCTTTTACAAGTTGGCGATTGCAACCCTCTTCTACCACCGAAATGCCGAATTCCCGGAAAAACGAAAATGCGTCTCAACAGCAGCCATGCACCAGGGCTACCGCTAGCTTAAAAACTGGTCAGGCCTCTCCTGTATCGCCACCTTGGGAGGCCGTGGATGAGTCCATCTCTACTGCCAAAATACACGCGCTCCTCCAGAAATGATCAGATGACCAAACGAAAATCCTGAATGATCAAGCCACACACTTCGCCGACATTCGCAAGGATGTGTCAGAAACGAGAAGGGCTGTTGAGGTGATGGAGGGCAGGCTAGCCGACATGCTAACCAGGATAAATAGTGTGGAGGCTCGTTTGGATTTGCTGGAGGAGGTGGAGAGGCGGCGATGTGACTCGCCCCCGGCTGCGGCTTCTGAGGTTGAAAAGCTGAACGCCAAGCTAACTGAGTACGAGGACCGGGAAAGGCAAGTGAATCTACGTATTTATGGTTTCCCGGAAAGTGTTGAAGGTAAAGATGCCATATCGTTTTTGAGGGCTACTCTCCCCGAAATACTTCGTGGTGACTTCGAAGGAGGCCTGGATTTGGAGCGTGCTCACCGGTCGCTACTACCAGCTAAGCCCGGAGCCCCCCCGAGGCCCTTCATCGTGCGGTTCCTGAGGTTTCAACAGAAGGAGCGGGTGAGACAACTTGCTAGAGAAATCGAGGACGTCCGCTGGCAGAATCAGAAGATAAGCTTCTATCAAGATTTCTCCAAGGCCACGCAGGAGCGCCGACACTCCTTCCTGGAGTGTAAACGTATGCTTCATTCAGCCAAAGTCCCGTTTGGCATCGGCTATCCTGCTGTGCTCTCTTTTACAATGCCAAGCGGGATAAAGCGTCGGTTTGATGATCCTAAGAAGGCTTTGCAAAGTATCAAAAACCTTTAATTGACCCAGGCCTTGCGCTTTGATGGACCCCCCCCCCGCCCACCCCATTTTTTGCACTTTGAAGCGTGGCTTGGGTAAGTCATTGATAGATAGTTATATGAACGTTTTTGGACTTATATCACTGGAAGTTGGAGATGATACATTGCACTACTACCTGCAACCTACCTCGTAGCATAGGTCTACTGCCTCACCCTTTGTTTTATTGCCTTTGCTGTTGTTGTTATAGCATCGCGCTCTATCATAGTTTGTAGACCATGTGAGCACTTTTAACAGGTAGGCATGGTTTATTATTATTATTATTATCATTTTTATTATTATTATTATTATTATTATTGTTATTTTTTTTTTTTTAATTTATTTATATATATATGCCCAGGTCTCGAGTTATGTTTGTCTTTTGGGTGTGTGTGGGATGGGGGTCATGTCCGGATGTGCCATGGTCTGCTAAATGTATGCTATCTTGTTATAAGGCAGAAGAAAATGTTCACACTGCTGCTATTTCATCTTTTGATATTTGGTGGTGCCGCTGCCACACCTGGGTGGTCAGAAACTCTCAGTTTCTTGAGTTAGTTTATCCAGTTGTGGATTCTTCAGGAAGGTTTGACAGTTGTTAGCTTCTTCACCTTCCTCGCTTTCGTTTGCCCTTTTGGGTATTTTCAATGTTTTTTGTTTTTGGGGTTTGTTTTTTTTCTGGATCCAGATTTCTCTCTCACAGCTGTAGGGGCAACTCCATTTTTTATTTTACTATTTTTTCCTGCATATGACAGCTCTCAATTTTATTTCAGTCAATGCTAGGGGGCTTAACATTCCATCTAAAAGAACAACTGTACTTGAATTTCTCCGTAAGAAAAATATTGACTTTGCTATGATTCAGGAATCACATTTACTCCGCAAAGATGTGGGCCGATTAGCCAATAAGTTTTATCATTCTATTGCAACGTCATCTGCTGCCACAAAATGCAAAGGAGTAGCGGTACTGTGTAAACGTAAACTTAAATTTGATTTGATTGACACTTGGGCGGATGATGCAGGTCGGGTGGCCATTGCCAAGATTCGCATGGATGGGAAGAATATTGCACTCATTTCTGCTTATGCACCTAATGCGTTTGATGTCACTTTTTTTGAACTACTAACTAACTACTACTACTAACTAAATCTTTGCTTGGTCTCACAGGATTTCACTTAGTCCTAGGGGCAGATTTTAACGCGGTGTGGGACAGCAGTTTGGACAGAACAGGTGGCACTGAGTCTAGGGACCAACGTCTTTCATCTGAGGCGTTGCGCCAGTGGGCAACCGATACAGGCATGGTCGACATTTGGCGTATGTTAAACCCCTCTTTAAAAGATTTTTCATTTTATTCAGGAAGATATAAATCCTTTTCGAGGTTAGATTTTATCTTTGCCTCAAAAGACTTATTTATAAATATTCAAAATGCGCATTATATTCCGGTTACCTGTTCTGATCACAAACCATTATGCTGTTCGGTTACGGTCCGTCCGTCTTCCACTAAAGCCCCTAGGTGGCGTTTCAATACTTCCTTACTGCGAGATGAAACATTTAAAGCTCAGTTTGAAACTAATCTTAGTGAATTTTTGGGGTTTAATGTCGGCTCTGTTTCGGATCCAAGGATACTTTGGGAGGCGGTGAAGGGCTTTATAAGGAGCAACACCACGTTATATGCTTCGACGCGAAAAAAGGAACGTGTAGCCAAACTGGAAGCTTTAGAATTAAGATATGCGACCCTTGATGCTGCCTTGCAACATAATTTTAACGATCACACAGCGTTACAGAAGGAACTGCTTAAAAAAGAGATTAACTCTCTCCTGAGGTGCCGATCAGAATTTCTCATGCACAAGACAAGGCAAACTTACTATTTTAACTCTTCAAAACCCAGTCATTTACTAGCAATGAAACTTAGGACGGATGAGCACTTTGCTGATATTTTTTGCATTAAAGATAAAGATGGTATTATACAATGTGACCCAAAAAAAGTAAATGCTTCTTTTGCCTCCTTTTATCAGGAGTTATATAATTCGGAAAGTAATTTTGATAAAAATGTCTGCAATCATTTTTTAAACAACATTAAACTATCTCGTCTTAGTAACGATGATTCCGTAAAGCTAGATAGCCCTATTACATTACAGGAGTGTGAGGCAGCTGTCCGGGACATGCGTAAAGGTAAATCACCAGGGCCGGACGGTATTCCACCTGAATTTTACCTCACCTTTTGGCCCCTGATCAGTCCGCTGTTAGTGGACATGATCCAATATTCAATCAGAGTGGGTTCATTCTCTAGGGATGTTAATTCTGCATTAATCTCACTGCTGCTCAAAAAGGGAAAGGATCCGGTTGAGTGTTCCAGCTAAAGGCCTTTTTCGCTTTTAAATGCAGATTTTAAGATTTTTGCGAAAATATTGGCTCGGCGGCTTCAAGGTCATAGGACGCAATTGGTTCACAGTGATCAGACAGGATTTATAAAAACCAGACTTGCCACAGATAATGTTAGACGACTGATACATGTTATAGATGGCGCTCAAAACTTAAAGTCTCCTGCTGCTGTCCTTTCGCTAGATGCAATGAAGGCCTTTGACCGATTGGAGTGGCCCTTTCTGTGGTCAGTGCTTGAGGCTATGGGGTTTGGCTTGCCATTCATTAATATGATTAAGGTCCTGTATAACAACCCAAGTGCTGTAGTGCTTACAGGCAAAAGTAGCTCTCCTCCTTTTGCTATCTCGAGAGGTTCAAGACAAGGCTGCCCTCTCAGCCCTCTGTTATTCGCCCTCTCTCTTGAACCTCTGGCACAAGCCATCCGCAGCTCACCCTCGATCTCTCCAATTTCTATTAAAGGAACACAGCATCATATTTCACTGTATGCCGATGATGTATTATTGTATATGAACAACCCGGTGCAATGTATCCCACATATTTTATCAACTTTTGAACATTATGGTAAGCTTTCTGGTTTCAAGATAAATTGGCAGAAATCAGCTTTGCTACCTTTAAATCAGGCTATGTGTAACACTCCCATCCCTGCATCTATTCCAATTACTAAAAACTCTATTTATTTGGGGATAGATATCTCTTCTTCTATACAGACAATAATTAAAAATAATTTTTATAATACGCTTAACAAAGTTACGGCGGATCTGAACAGGTGGTCTAACCTGCCTAATTCACTCCGTGGTAGGGTTGCCATAATTAAAATGAATATCCTGCCAAGAGTCAATTTTGTCAGCTCGATGCTTCCCCTCCCCCCGCCCCCTCAATATTGGAACAAATTACAATCAGCAATAACAAAATTTATTTGGCATGGTAAACGTCCTCGCATCAAACTTACCACAATGCAAATAGAGAGGCAGGCTGGTGGCCTGTCCCTCCCGAACTTCAAGCTCTATGGGTGGGCCTTCACACTTAGACCTCTCCTAACTTGGCTTAAACCTGATGCTCAAGTGTCTTGGCGAGCTTTGGAGGAGCAGATAGTGGCTCCATACTCCTTCACTAATATCATGCATTCTAATATCTCACTCCATCATTGTCGTTTATGATTTGGTCCTATCATCTCATATTTGTTATCAGTATGGAGGAGGGTGGAGAAACTAGTGTTCTGCTTGGGGCCCACACTCTCCATTATTTAACAATGACAGATTGCTGATTGGTGGTCTTCCTATTTGTTTTCCTGCATGGGAAAAAAATAATATTCGCACACTCGGCGATATTTATGGGGAGGAGGGGCTACTTACGTTTCAGAACATATGTATAAAGTATAATGTCCCACGCACCTCCTTTTTCTTTTATTTGCAGCTGAGGTCAACTCTAAAAGAGAGTGGTGTCCCTGTACATGGCCCTCTCACACCACATCCACTTCATAAAATGTTTCATTCTGTGGGGAGTAAGAGAGGTTTTGTATCGAAACTTTATTTGTTCCTGTTGCATCATGCTTACAGTCCTCTGGCATTGGACACGGTGTGGAGGAGAGATGTTCCAGATTTGGAACCTACATTCGACTGGGATAAAGTGTGGGTTAGTGTGAGCTTAGCATCCAGAAACCCTGATCATCAGCAAATACATTTTAATTATATACATAGGGTTTATTTAACTCCTAGGAAGCTTCATTTGATGAGGGTTATTAATGATCCTACGTGTACTCTCTGTTCTTCCAAAGTGGTTGGCACGTATTTCCACATGTTTTGGGAGTGTACGCCAGTGGCCGAATTTTGGAAGATATTGGCCTTTAACCTCTCGAAGCTGTTTAAAATCAGATTGCCATGTTTACCTACCACACTCATCCTGAATGATTTGTCAAGGTTGGGTTTAGGACTGGACAAGAGAAGAGCTTTGTTGGCTGGACTTACGGCCGCAAAAAAAATGGTTGCCACACGTTGGAAACCTCCACACTCACTCTCTCATCGAGTCTGGGTTTTAACATTTATGGATATTATTTATTTGGAGTTGTCGACAGCTAGGATCCACGGAGCCAAGGAGTCAGCAATAGAGACTTGGCTTGCACTTTTATCATCTCTCCGTGGGTTTCAGGTGTAATATGTGACCGAGATGTGAAATTCTGGATCCAGGGGATGGGTGGGTTATATCTGGGGTAGGGTTTTCTTTTTTTTTTTTTTTTTTTCTGTTTTGTTTTAGTTATTGTTTTTGTTTCTCTTGTGTATATTATTACTTATTTTATCTTTAGTATTTTGTTTTAATTGTCTATTCATATGTGATTGCAATAAACATTTATATAGGTATGTATGTGGATGTATATTTTGTGTTTTTTTTTTTTTTTTTTTTTTTTCTTAAACTCACATATGCCTGCCTATATATTTCTGTTTGACATAAAATAAAAAAAAAATGATCACAAAAAAAAAAAAGTGATGGTTCGGAGTAAAATTCACCCTGAGGTAATTTCCACCAATAATCCAGCCAAATACCCCCTCAGATGCATTTTTAGCGATGGTCAATATTTATTAGGTTTAGAGGTCTCAGCCGAATGGCTTAGTATTGGAGTGTCCGGTACAATGTGTATATCTCGTAAATTACCCCACTAATAATGCATGGATTGTTACCCAACTTCTGTAGTAGTACATATATGGTCTGTACTCACAAAACGAGGCATTTTAAAGTTTGTAAGTACACCAGGAGTTTATTTAAAAGAGCACTTTTCTGATAGCTTCAACTCGCTGTTGCTAAGGCTACCACTGCGTCGACGTCTCTTCCGTCTTTCCGGATAAGTTCGTAAAAGTCCTCTTCAAAACTCACAAGTGTAAGGAAAAAAGTTAGTGAATTCAACACTCCATATATTTTCAAGTATTCAATTATTCCAGTTGTCAATACATTTCGATGGAGTGTTGAATTCATTAACTTTTTCCTTACACTTGTGAGTTTTGAAGAGGACTTTTTTGAACGAACGAATTCCCTCTCCCAGCCCTTTTGTTGTAATGTTCCTTATTCTGTGTTTTTATTGATTGTTGTTTTCTTAACATGCTTTTATCTACTATGTGTACGGTGACCTTGAGTGTCCAGAAAGGCGCCTTCTAATTAAAATTTATTATTATTATTATTATCTGTTTCAGCCCGAATGACTTGGTGTTTGGTCATCAAGTCCGTGGTCCTTTGTCTCTGTTGAAAGACGGGTTGGAGGAGACTCAGGCCCCTGCGAATGTGATTGACTATGTAAATGGTCTTCGTCGGAGGTTGACGCTGGCTTGGGGAAATGGCCCGTGACAATCTTGCCAAGGCCCAACAGGGTATGAAAAGGAGGTTTGACCGCCGTGATGTTGAACGTACGTTTAGTCCTGGTGATCAGGTCCTGGCTTTGTTGCCGGTACCTAAATCACCATTTTGTGCCAAGCTTGTCGGTCCCTACTCTGTTGCTCGTCGGGTGTCTGACTATGACTACCTTTTAGATACTCCTGTCAGAAAGCGGTCTAAACAATTGTGCCACATTAACTTGTTAAAGTGTTACTATTCACAAAATCCTAGTCCTGGTTCAGGAGGGGGGGAGGTGTCTCCTGTTGCAGTGGCTGTCATTGACACTGGGCCCTCTTGTCAACCTTTGGTGGATGAGGATGAGCAATTTGGCCCTGATGACTCGGTGCTGCAGCCAAGGCTTAATAATTTGGCAATGTTGGGCAGCTTAGACACCTTGATAGGCCATCTTCCAGTAGGTCAAGCTAATGAGCTAAAGGCTTTGATTTTGACCTTTTAAGTTCTTTTTTCAGACATCTCATCTCATCGAACACGAAATAGATATTGGCGATGCCTTGCCGATTCGCCAACGTTTTTATCGTGTAGGGCCTGATAAACGTAAGGTGGTGGATGCTGAGGTGCAGTATCTGTTGGACAATGGCTTCGCTGAGCCCTCCCACTCTAGCTTGGCATCACCTTGTTTACTGGTGGCTAAGCCAGACAAAACCTTCAGTTTTTGCACGGATTACCGCAGGTTAAATAAGATTACTAAGCCAGATTCGTTCCCGCTCCCCAGGATGGACAATTGTATAGATCAAGTGGGTGCCGCGAGTTAAGTTAGCAAATTCGATCTCTTGAAAGGCTGCTACCAAGTTAGGCTCACTCCTCGGGCTCAGGAAATGTCGGCGTTCATCACCCCCTCTGGCCTGTACTCGTACCAGGTCATGAGTTTTGGATTGCGGAATGCGTCTGCGACGTTCCAAAGATTGATGAATCGGGTGATTGCAGGTCTAGAGGGGTGTGCGGTTTACTTGGATGATGCTGTGGTGGCAAGCAACACCTGGTCAGAACACCTAGCCCGTATACGAGCACTCTTTGAACGTTTGGTAGCTGCTAAGCTAACAATAAATTTGTCGAAATGTGAGTTTGTGCGCGCCACCGTAGTCTACCTGGGGAAAATAGTGGGTCAGGGGCAGGCTCGTCCAGTGAGGGCAAAGGTGTTAGCCATTGACCAGCACCCCAGGCCACTACCAAAAAGCAACTTCAGCGATTTTTGGGAATGGTGGGTTACTACAGAAGTTTCTGTAGTAATTTTTCAACCGTGGTTTGTCCGCTCACTAACCTCCGGAAAGGAGGGGTGAAATTTGTTTGAACTGTAGAATGCCAACAGGCTTTTGATAATGTAAAGTCACTCCTCAGCACTTCACCTGTGCTGGCGGCCCCCCGGCTGGACAGGCCGTTCCAACTTCAGGTAGACGCTAGCCAGGTGGGTGCTGGGGCAGTACTTCTCCAGGGTGATGATGACGACATCCAGCGTCCAGTTTGTTATTTCTCCAGAAAGTTTAATAAGCACCAAACAAACTATTCTACTATAGAGAAAGAGGCGTTAGCCCTCATTTTGGCGCTAGGGCATTTTGATGTTTATTTGGGGGGTGGCACACAGCCCTTGGTGGTCTATTCCGACCATAACCCCCTAACATATCTGCACACACTACAAAATCCCAATCATGTGTTGGGCATTATTTTTACAGCCCTACCACTTGGAAATTTGTCACATCAAGGGTGTGGACAATGTTATTGCGGATGCCTTGTCTCGCTCCTGGGTTACTGAGTGATGTTCTGTCTTTGTCCTCTGACGCTCTTGTTCCTTTGTCTCCTGTTTGTTCCTTAAAATTTGCTTTCCAAGGTACCTGGATTGCCGGTGGAGCAGGGGTAGGGGTTTGGGAAGGGTGATGGAGGGGAAATTGACATTGGAAATTTCACTTGGTGGTGGTTGGTGTGATTTGAGATGTAACAGTCCCTAAGAGCTATGGATTGATGGTGGTTGTGTTGGTGGTGGTTGGCACATTGTGGTGTAATTGGGTTTGTGGCCTCGAGGGGGTCTAATTGGAATTATGCCAAATATAATTGTTATTAAAAACACATAGTTGGGGCACGCAGCTTTATCGAGCCCCATTTATGTGGGCCTCTGTTTTAAGGGGGGGGGGGGGGGGGGGGGGGGGGGGGAGTGTTAAGACCCTGCTGGTCATTCCAAGTAGCACAAGTGTTCTAATGCCTGGTGGGGCCCAGCCCCTTTTGTTCCATGCTGCGTTTGTCATTCGTAGAGCATGGAGTGTGCCATTGGTGCAGGGACTAATGGGCGTCCCTATAAGAAGACGTGGGCTAATGGACGCCGGCCTCTTGCCTCTCGTCTCCCTGCTCCTGTGTATTTGGTGGCTACTCTGCTGGGGGAGCCTCGCCGGTTCCCAGCTGCTCCACACACACACGTCGCGTTTTACACCTTTTTGCTGATCACTCCTTATCATACTTTGCCTTACACTTTCCTTTTTACACATTACTGACTTTATTCTCTTAGTGTTGAAATAAACATATTTATTATTGAACCTTTAGCCATAGTGTGGTCTCCCATTTTCATGTCACAGCTGCTTTGAGCCAGGTGGTCGTGACACTTAACAATAAGGAAAACAAACAGCGTTTCTTGGTTCATCTCAGTGATAAACTTGAGAGGGCTGGGTGTATCACAGACCATGCAAAGCACAATGCAGATGTGCTCATTGTCCAAACTGCCAATGCCTCTGCAAGAACAAAAGACAGTCTGAGTAGGTGGTGACACAGACTTGTTAGTACTCTTGTTGCATCATGCTGATCTGAATGCACAGGAGCTGTTTCTAGCACCAGAACCAAAGAAAGCAACAAAAACAAGACGGATATGGTGCAAAAAGCACAAATCACTGGATTTGCTAAGATACAGGGGATTCTGTATTAAAGTAACTCAGAACTCATCTACAGTGGAACGTCAGCCTGCGGCACCACCAGAAATATTAGATGAACTCCGCTGTAGTTGAAAGAAAGACTGCAGCACAAAGAGATGCACATGCAAAAAACATGGACTCCCTTGCACTGACATTTGCGGACAATGTGTTACGGTTTCACCTCCACATCCCCTCCCTGCCTCCATAACTCACACCTACCGCACTCGTTCCCAACGAGCTGGCACCCAGCAGAGCATAGGTGCTCCCAATGGAGCTGATCAGGGGAACGAGCCACAGTTGGGAACTGCACACCTGCTTCCAATCATCACCTCACCTTGCTGCCTACAAAGACCCGGGTCTTCCACTCACATCGCCAGATCTCTTGATAGATACGCCTGGCAAGTATATCACTGACTTTGCTATTCGCTCATGCTGAATCTAATTCCTTTGTCTGGTTTGACGCTTCATGCATGTATTCTCATCCACGTCCTCTTTGTTCCCACAGAACCTGCCCAGGTGTGCCAGCTGAACCCAGGCATCTTGCCTGCTCCATCTCCACCCCTGATCATTAAATAAAACGCCCTGCGAGGCATTCATCCTCTCCTGGCCGTGCGCTTGCTTCCTAACTAACACCACCGTTACAGAATGTTGTGAGGCTCTTGACTGGGATTCCCCCCTTCCTGAAGATAATGAAGAAGAATGGAACATCTGGAATAAATTACTCCATGAACTCGGGCTGAAGATTCCCAGACAACATGCTGTCATCACCCTCTTTACAGCCCTACACATTTTCTCACATGCTTCTGTGAAAGCAATGGAAGCATATTTGTGTCATCAACAGAAAAGCATGTCACACTGGATTTGTCCTTTGTAAGGTGAAGCTAACACCACAAGCTGTTGAGACTGGAACTGGGAGCTGCTGTTCTAGTAGCAGAGATGGTAACAAGTCAACATACTCCAGGATAGCAGAGTCATCCTGGCATATCTATAACCAGACAAGACGTTTCACTGTGTACAAGCCCAGCACAATGGCAGTATTTATCTACAAGGCATAACTCTGTAGACCACGGGGCTCACTCCATACCAACAGCTATGTTCAGCACCATCACTTGGCTCCCAGGACCTGCTTTTCTGTTGCAAACTAAAAAAGAAACATATTTGGAAGGAGTGGTTTGAAGTTGTGACGCCCCTCTGTTCCCCCTGCTGGCTGCCTGCTGTCTCTTCTTCTTCTTCTCTATTGTTTTACGGCAGTTTGCATCCGTTCGTTCGTTGCATTACCGCCCCCTTCTCCAACCTCCCTCATAAATCCCAACACAACCTTTCTTCCTTCCTTTATTCCCAAACTCTCTACCACTGCTTTAAACCCATTAACCCTCACTCCAATTCTCCTCAACTTTTCAAACATTCTTCTCCTCTCATTTCCATACCTCACACATTCACACAACACATGCTCAACAGTTTCACTCCGCCCACACTCACTCCTAACCGACACATACCCCTTAATAATAAAATCCCACCTAGGTTTCAACCATGTCACACTAAACTACACACTACACAACATGATACACACCATGCTACACACTACAAAACACGCTACACAACACGCTACACAACACACTACACACTACACAACAGGCTACACGCTACACTATACACTACACACCACGCTACACAACATGCTACATGCTACACAACCCGCTACACACTACACTACACACAACACACTACACACTACACAACATGCTACAAACTACACACTACACGCTACACAACACGCTACACACTACACTACACAACACGCTACACACTAAACAAAATGCTACACAACACGCTAAACGCTACCCACTACACACTACACTACATGCTAAAGTACACACTACACAACACACTACAGACTACACACTACACAACACGCTACACGCTTCAAAACACGCTACGTGCTTTAAAACACGCTACACAACACGCTACATGCTAAACTACACACTGCCCAACACGCTACACACTACACAACACGCTACACGCTACCCAACATGCTACACAACATGCTACACACTACACAACATGCTACACAACACACTACACGCTACACAACACACTACACACCACGCTACACAACACGCTACACAGTACACAACACACTACACACTACACAACACGCTACACAACATGCTACACAACATGCTACACACTACACAACATGCTACATACGTCAAAACACACTACACAACAAGCTACACACTACACAACACGCAACACACTACACAACACGCTACACACTACACAACACGCAACACACTACACTACACACTACACAACATGCTACATGCCACACAACACACTACACAACACGCTACACACTACACAACACGCTACACGCTACACAACACACTACCAAAATCCAAAAAAAACATCCCTTGTGGCAGAGTGTTCCTCCTCGGCTGAGGGGAGATGTTCCTGCTGTGTGTTCGGCTGGTTGTCGGCCCACGCCTGTTGTCTCTTCTTCTTCTTCTTCTTCTATAGAGTTTAATGGCAGTTTACAATCTGAGTGTATTACCGCCACCTACTGGACTGAGGTGTAGTTCATTTTGGGTCTTTCAAAGGATAACGTAAAAAAAAAAAAAAATAATAATAAAATAAAATAAAATAAAATGAAAAAATAAAATAAAATATAGGAAAATATATTATTCAAAAACAAAACAAAAGGTTCTAAATCCTACTTGCTAACTCTGTGTCCTTTATGAATGAAACTATGGAGCTATGTATGTTTCCTGACCTAGGCTCGGCCAACAATGTTTCCAAGGAGAAGACTTTTTTAGCTGTACTAACCGCCCTTTTCATTCTTTCTCTTTCCCTAGAAAACCTTCTACACCTTAAAAGGACATGCTCCACATCTTCTCTCTCTTTACAGACCTCACAATTCCCAGATGGATGTTTATTGATGATAAATAAATTGCTGTTTAAACCAGTGTGACCTATTCGTAATCTATTAAACCAGACCTCCTCCTGTCTATTTGTGTAACTGTTCCTTTTCCTTGTTATTTCTTGTTGCAGTTTGTATAAATGTCTACCCTTCCTCTCCTTATCCCACTCAGACTGCCACATTGCATTCACTTTTTGTTTGATTATTACCTTTATCTCTGATTTACTCAGTGGAATATCCATCCATCCATTTCTGCCGCTTATCCGGGGTCGGGTCGCGGGGGCAGCAGCCTGAGGAGGGAAGCCCAGACTTCCCTCTCCCCAGCCACTTCGTCCAGCTCTTCCGGGGGGATCCCGAGGCGTTCCCAGGCCAGCCCAGAGACATAGTCCCTCCAGCGTGTCCTGGGTCTTCCCCGGGGCCTCCTCCCGGAGGGACGTGCCCGGAACACCTCCCCAGGGAGGCGTCCAGGAGGCATCCTCACTAGATGCCCGAGCCACCGCAACTGGCTCCTCTCGATGCGGAGGAGCAGCGGTTCTACTCTGAGCCCCTCCCGGATGACCGAGCTTCTCACCCTATCTCTAAGGGAGAGCCCGGACACCCTGCGGAGGAAACTCATTTCGGCCGCTTGTATTCGCGATCTCGTTCTTTCGGTCACTACCCACAGCTCGTGACCATAGGTGAGGGTAGGAACGTAGATTGACCGGTAAATCGAGAGCTTCGCCTTTCGGCTCAGCTCCTTCTTCACCATGACGGACCGGTGCAGAGCCCGCATCACTGCCGACGCCGCACCGATCCGTCGGTCAATCTCCCGCTCCATCCTCCCCTCACTCGTGAACAAGACCCCGAGATACTTGAACTCCTCCACTTGAGGCAGAATCTCCTCCCCGACCCGGAGAGTGCACTCCACCCTTTTCCGGCCGAGAACCATGGCCTCGGATTTGGAGGTGCTGATCCTCATCCCAGCCGCTTCACATTCGGCTGCGAACTGCTCCAGTGAGAACTGAAAGTCACGCCCCGATGAAGCCAACAGGACAAGATCATCTGCGAAAAGCAGTGACGCAATCCTGAGGCCACCGAACTGTAACCCCTCAACGCCCTGGCTGCGCCTAGAAATTCTGTCCATAAAAGTTGTGAACAGAATCGGTGACAAAGGGCAGCCCTGGCGGAGGCCAACTCTCACCGGAAACAGGCTCGACTTACTGCCGGCAATGCGGACCAAGCTCTGGCACTGGGAGTACAGGGACCCGATGGCCCGTAACAGCGGGCCCGGTACCCCATACTCCCGGAGCACCCCCCACAGGGCTCCCCGAGGGACACGGTCGAACGCCTTCTCCAAGTCCACAAAGCACATGTAGACTGGTTGGGCGAACTCCCATGCACCCTCGAGTACCGCGCCAAGGGTATAGAGCTGGTCCACAGTTCCACGGCCGGAACGAAAACCACATTGCTCCTCCTGAATCCAAGGTTCGACTATCCTATGGACCCTCCTCTCCAGGACCCCCGAATAGACCTTACCGGGGAGGCTGAGGAGTGTGATCCCCCTGTAGTTGGAGCACACCCTCCGGTCCCCCTTTTTGAAGAGGGGAACCACAACCCCGGTCTGCCAATCCAGAGGCACTGCCCCCGATGTCCACGCGATGCTGCAGAGACGTGTCAACCAAGACAGCCCCACAGCATCCAGGGCCTTTAGGAACTCAGGGTGGATCTCGTCCACCCCCGGGGCCTTGCCACCGAGGAGCTTTTTAACCACCTCGGCGATCTCAGCCCCGGAGATAGGAGAGTCCCCCCCCGAGACCCCAGACCCTGCTTCCTCAGTGGAAGGCGTGTTGGTGGGATTGAGGAGGTCTTCGAAGTATTCCCCCCACCGATTCACAACGTCCCGAGTCGAGGTCAGCAGCGCCCCGTCTCTCCCATACACGGTGTTGACAGAGCACTGCTTCCCCCTCCTGAGACGCCGGATGGTGGTCCAGAACCTCCTCGAAGCCGTTCGGAAGTCCTTCTCCATGGCCTCACCAAACTCCTCCCACACCCGAGTTTTTGCCTCCGCAACCGCCGACGCCGCGCCCCGCTTGGCCCGCCGGTACCCATCAGCTGCCTCAGGAGTCCCACGGGCCAAAAAGGCCCGGTAGGACTCCTTCTTCAGCTTGACGGCATCCCTTACCACTGGGGTCCACCAGCGGGTTCGGGGGTTGCCGCCGCGACAGGCACCGACGACCTTACGGCCACAGCTCCGGTCGGCCGCTTCAACAATGGAGGCACGGAACAAGGTCCACTCGGACTCTATGTCCCCCGCCTCCCCCGGGACATGGTTGAAGCTCTCCCGGAGGTGGGAGTTGAAGCTCGTTCTGACAGGAGATTCAGCCAGACCTTCCCAGCAGACCCTCACAGAACGTTTGGGTCTGCCAGGTCTGACCAGCATCTTCCCCCGCCATCGGAGCCAACTCGCCACCAGGTGGTGATCAGTTGACAGCTCCGCCCCTCTCTTCACCCGAGTGTCCAAGACATGCGGCCGCAAGTCCGATGATACAACTACAAAGTCGATCATCGAACTGCGGCCTAGGGTGTCCTGGTGCCAAGTGCACATGTGGACACCCTTATGCTTGAACATGGTGTTCGTTATGGACAATCCATGACGAGCACAGAAGTCCAACAACAAAACACCACTCGGGTTCAGATCAGGGTGACCGTTCCTCCCAATCACGCCCCTCCAGGTCTCACTGTCATTGCCCACATGGGCATTGAAGTCCCCCAGCAGAACAAGGGAGTCCCCAGACGGGGCGCTTTCTAACACCCCCTCCAAGGACTCCATTAAGGTTGGGTACTCTGAACTGCCGTTCGGTGCATAAGCACAAATGACAGTCAGGACCCGTCCCCCCACCTGAAGGCGGAGGGAGGCTACCCTCTCGTCCACCGGGGTGAACCCCAACGTACAGCCGAGCCGGGGGGAAATAAGCATTCCCACCCCCGCTCGGCGCCTCTCCCCAGGGGCAACTCCAGAGTGGAAAAGAGTCCAACCCCTCTCAAGGACGCTGGTTCCGGAGCCCAAACTGTGTGTCGAGGTGAGCCCGACTATGTCCGGCCGGTACCTCTCAGCCCCGCACACCAGCTCAGGCTCCTTCCCCCCAGAGAGGTGACATTCCACGTCCCCAGAGCTAGCTTCTGCACCCGAGGGTCGGACCGTCCAGGTCCCCGCCTCCTGCTGCCGCCCAGCTCACATTGCACCCGACCCCTTTGGCCCCTCCCACGGGTGGTGAACCCATGGGAAGGGGGTCCCGCGTCGTCCCTTCGGGCTGTGCCCGACCGGGCCCCGCGGGCGTAGA
This sequence comes from Urophycis tenuis, assembly GCA_036785325.1. Classification (NCBI taxonomy): domain Eukaryota; kingdom Metazoa; phylum Chordata; class Actinopteri; order Gadiformes; family Phycidae; genus Urophycis; species Urophycis tenuis. The sequence goes on along the minus strand of JAXIVH010000045.1, from coordinate 340,884 downwards.
CCCGGCCACCAGGCGCTCGCCAACGGGCCCTTCCCCCAGGCCTAGCTCCAGGGGGGGGCCCCGGTGACCCACGTCCGGGCAAGGGAAACCCACTACCAAAAATTGTAGTCTTCATTGGGGTCATCTTTGAGCCACTCTTTGTCTGGACCCTCGCCTAGGACCTGCTTGCCTTGGGTGGCCCTTTTCCTTTTCCTTGTTATTTCTTGTTGCAGTTTGTATAAATGTCTACCCTTCCTCTCCTTATCCCACTCAGACTGCCACATTGCATTCACTTTTTGTTTGATTATTACCTTTATCTCTGATTTACTCAGTGGAATATTTATTTGAATTTCCTCTTCTTCTGTCGCCTCTTTTGCAAGTTTGTCAGCTTGTTCATTCCCTTCTATACCTTTGTGTGCCGGGACCCACACAAACTGTACTTTTCTTCCCTGTTGGTTAATTTGGAACATAATTTGATTGACTTCATTCAGGAGGTCCTGTCTGCACGTTGATTCACCATTCTGAATAGCTGTAAGTGATGACATGGAATCAGAGCAGATAACAGCTTTAGGGAGCCTTGCCTCTTCTAGCCATTGCAGTGCGATGACAATGGCTGCCATCTCAGCAGCAAAGATAGATAGATTATCTGTAGTTCGCTTTTTGATAGATGTTTCAGGTTCAGGAATATACACCCCAACTCCAGTGTTACCCTCAGTATCCTTTGATGCATCTGTGTATATTTTTGCAGTATCGTAATACATAGTCTCCAGATATTGCCCTACCTCATCTTTAGTTTTTATGACTACGTTAGGAGAACAAAACAACCAAGGTGGGGTTATTGCCAGAGGCAACGTTTTGCTACAAGGTATATCCTCTATCTCCAACTGCCTTGCTAAACTGTTGGCATCCCAACCAAAGCTACAGATCTGAGCCCTCCCTTATTCCCAACATTCACTAAGGACTTCTTTAGTGGGGTGTGAGGCATTATGTCCTTTTAAATTGACCCAATAAGCCATACACAGTTTCAGGTGCCTAAGGTTTAATGGCATTTCTCCTGTCTCTACTTGTAGTGCTGGTACAGCAGAGGTTCTAAACGCCCCACTACATATTCTTAGACTTTTGGCCTGCATTCTGCCCAGTTCTTTAATTTGTGTCTTTGATGCAGATTGGTACACAATACATCCATAGTCTATTACTGATCTAATCAGAGCTATGTATATCCTTTTAAGGGACGTTCCTGAAGCTCCCCAATTGTGCCCTGCTAAACATTTCAATGCATTTATACCTTTTTTGCATTTCTCCATCATCTTTTGAATGTGTTCCTTAAACGTTAGCCTCACATCAAACCACACTCCCAGGTACCTAATAGTATTGACTTGCTTTAAAGATTGTCCATATAGCTTAAGTTCTATGGTAGGGTTTTTCCTTTTCTTTGAAAAACAAATAATTTGTCTTTTAAAATAAAATGATAAATGAAAACCCCATTCAAATGCTCATTTTTCAACCTTGTTAATAGCTAACTGCATTTTATCTTTAACATTTTCAATATTACGCCCTCTTATCCACAGAGCTCCATCGTCCGCATATAATGCTTTGTTTACTCTCCTGTCTTCTATTGACTCAAAAATGTCATTAATCATTAGGTTAAAAAATACTGGACTACATACACTTCCCTGAGGTGTCCCATTTTCTATAGAATAGGTCTTGGAAAAATTAACCCCAACTCTGACTTCTAAAGTTCTGTCTTTTAAAAAGTCCATAATCCAATTAAACATCCTTCCACCAATGCTCATCCTATTCAGCTTGATCAGTAACCCCTCCTTCCATAGCATATCATAGGCTTTCTCTATATTGAATAATGCAGCCAGAACTATTTCTTTATTACTTTGTGCTTTCCTAATTATATTTTCCATACAAACAACAGGGTCCATAGTTGTTCGTCCACTACGGAACCCGCTCTGGTGTTTTGAGAGTATCCCTTTCTTTTCAACCTCATACATTAATCTCCTAACAACCATTCTTTCCATCAGTTTACATAAGTTTGATGTTAATGCAATTGGTCTATAGCTTTTAACTTCAGTTTTGTCCTTTCCTGGCTTCCCAATAGGAATCACTACTGAGTGTTTCCAACACAAAGGTAATTTTCCTTGCTCCCAGATCCTGTTATAAAGTTTTAGAATTCCACACTTGGCCTCATCATCTATCTCCTTAATCATTTTGTAGCACACACCATCTTTCCCTGGTGAAGTATTATTGACCCCATTTAATGCTCTCTTAAGCTCAAATAATGTAAAGTTCTTATCAAGCACACTCTCACTATCTGCCTTTTTCCCTATTAATCCTTTATTTTCCTCCATTACTTTAACTCTCCAAGATACTTCTCCATCTGTTAAGTTTTTTGAGCTATGAATTTTGACAAAACCTTTTGCTAGCATCTCAGCTTTCTCTTGATTAGTCACTGCCTCTTCCTCATTATTTTTAATCACAGGTATAGAGAATTCCCTTCTAATTCCTCCCATCTTTTTAATCATGCTCCAGACATCACCCACTTTAACTTCTGTCCCTATTTTATCACAAAATTCACACCAATACTTCCTTTTAGCCTCTCTTACTATTTGTTTAACCTTTGACTGTGCTCCTAACTGCTCCTCCTGACTGTGCTCCTAACTTAACTGCTTCCTTGCAGTCCTCTGACCACCAAGGTACCATTTTTCTTTTCCTCATACCAGACGATTTACCAATACACTCCTCCGCTGCCTCACACAATATATTTGTTATTTTTGAGTTTAATTCATCAACCTCACAACTCCTATCTGATATTACTTCCATCAGCTTTCCACTCACTTTATAACTATACAGCCCCCAGTTTGCCTCTCTCATTTTCCATCTTGGAAACCAGTTATCTTCTAAGGAAACATTTTGATTCCCAACACTTAACCAGATGACATAATGATCACTGCCAAGAGAACTTCCATTAACCTCCCACTGACTAACCCCTGCTATCTGATCAGATACTATCGTTTGATCTAACACAGATTCTGTTCCATGATATGCATCAAACCTAGTGCATCTTCCATCATTTAAACATATTAATCTATTATCATCCATAAACTCCTCAATAGTACTCCCATTTTCATCCACTTTTGTTCCTCCCCACAGAGTGTTATGAGCATTAAAATCTCCACATAATATTACCTTTCCATTGCCTCCCTCATATAACCTATCTAGCATTTCTCTCAAGATTCTTTTACAAGGATTATAAAAGTTGATGATTTTAGTCTTAGTTTTACCTACCCATATATCAATCATGACTACCTCTACATCTATCATCATATTCAAGGTTATATTTCTATAATTAATCCCCTGTTGAATAAATGTAGCCACTCCACCTCCTGTAGTGTCCCTATCTTTGCGCACTGCTGTGTATCCATATATAATAAAATCCAGTGTTGGTTTTAACCATGTCTCTTGTATGCAGATAATGTTGGGTTTATCATCTAACTCCTCAATGAAATGTTTTAGTTCCTGAGCGTTAGCAATTAAGCTTCTAGCATTCCACTGAAGAATAGACAGAGTCACTTTGTTTGTGATTCCTCATGTTCAACCTCTGCTAATAGTAAATCGTTAATGCTATCTATAGTTAGTTCCCCCACACCAATGTACTTCTGTGCTGCTTTTATTATGATTTTGATTCTCTCAGTTTTACTCGCTGTTTGAGCAGAGCAATTGATAACTTCTGCTATGAAGGCTATAAACTTTACATTGTCCACTGCGATATATTTTGAATTTGCACCTTTTTCAATCTGTCTTATTTCCTGAGAGTGCCAGTACTGACTCTGTCCAGGTACTCCTGGACCAGTTCCTGATGTTAACACTGCTTCCTTTTTTTCTTTAACTTGTTTAATTGCTTCAGCATACGTCACCTTTTCCTCTACTTTTACTCTCTGAACCTCTGCTGCGCGTTTGTGCGCCTCACATCCTTTATACGCAGCACTGTGCTCTCCTCCACAATTACAACATTTCATCTTAACACCTTGCTTACATTTACCATACTCATGATCATCCCTTCCACACTTGCCACATCTCGCTTTCCCTCTACATACTGCCGCTACATGACCATACTTTTGACATTTGAAGCACCTGAGGGGTGGTGGGATGTACTCCCGTACTTGGTAGCTAATGTAACCTACCTTAACTCTTCTTGGTAATGTTTCCTCTCTCATGGACAACAGTATGGATGAACTCTCCTTTTTTATCCCGTCTTTGTTGTACATCAACCGCTTCACTCTTTCCACCTTAGCTCCCGTCACATTTCTCATAATCTCTTCATTACTCAACTCAGTTGGGACCCCTGTAATCACTCCTTGTACTATTTTCCTCTTCTCCCACAACCCAAACTTGATATTCTTCCCTTCCAAGGTTTTCATTTTAATCAAAAGGTCTCTTTGTCTGTCATCAACACATGTAATGATTAAACTTCCATCTCTCAATGGCTTAACTGACACAGTTCCTACAGCGTCATGTAATGCTTTAGAGATCTTCAGGGGGTTTAAAGAACATGGCGAGTCAAACTGAAGTTTTACCTTTATTTCTTCCTGTTGTCTTACTCTAGAATTTTCCTCACCCGACTCCAGAGATTTACCATTTGAACTATTTTCACTATTAGCTCTTTTTCTCCTCCTTTTTTCATTCCTAGATCTAACTTTCTCCCATCCACGGTCTGATTCTCCCACTACCTCATTCTCCATCTCACTCGCTTCTGATACTTCACTTCTTCCCATTGCCAACAATCGGCACATCACCCAGAACGCACCTCAGTCCACCCGGCGGCCTGCCATCTCTAAACAGAAGTCACATCAAGCGCCTGTTGTCTCGTGGTGGCCACACGGCTTTAGGTTCCTGGCCTGCAGGGGCGGAGATAAATCAGGGGTGATTTGCCTCACCTGCTGACGGTGTAGGGATATAAGCCCTCACCCTCCTTTGCCTCTGGCTCTCTCTCTTTGTGTTCAGAAACATGTTTGCTGATACACCGCATTACACTCCACTTTGATCACGTACATTTGACCGACGCGCATCCATACATTACTTAATTTTTCCCTAGACTACACATTTTTTTCATATTTTTCTATTCTATTCAATAAATACATTTTATTATTATTATTATTGAAACCATTGTTATGCCTCTTTTTGTGTTATGCTTTGAGCCGAGCGTAACAAAGTCATCGATCCAGACAAGATGTAAACAATTGTTCTACTAAAACCATGTTACATACTGACAGCTCCTATCTAGGAACCCAACACTTCAAACAATTATATTCAGAGAAACACAGCTTTTCTCAGACATATCATCCAGTCTTATAAGGAGACAGGTGGTCAGGACAGAACCTGTAGATTATGGCACCACTGCACAAAGCCTCGCACAATGGAGGAACTGTGATGTTGGAATGTTCCAAAACATTCCAAGGAACAGTGCTCTGAATAAACTGGACCCTTTGATTGTTCAAGAGTACCAGCCATACCACATGTGTTTGTCAAACACTACCACGATCGAGTCAAGCATCAGGGTTGTGTTTTCAATTAACCCACTTTTTGCACTGCAGGGCATTGAATAGTGGTGCTCGGAAGCATATTAACAGCATCCTTCACAAGTGCATGATATGCAACAAGCTTTGTGGGAGAGTGACTGAGCAGAAGATGGTGGACATACCGAGCACTGGTCACATATGTTGGGCTGGATGTATTTGGCCGTTTGACATTTGCCATAGTACAGAGGTCAGGCACATTGATGGGCCATTCTCTTGACCTGTATGAGCACTCGTGCCATAACCAGTGAGCTAATTGAATGGTTTGAGTCATCCACCTTCATTAATGCCTTGAGATGTTTTTTTTGCTCTGCAAGGCCCCGCCAAGTAGATTATCTCGGACTGTGGGGCCAACCTCATAGGGGCCTATAAAGAGCTTGAAATGGCTCTTTAATCCACCTCATGCATCCCACATGGGGGGAGCCTAATGTCTCCAGATGCACATTATTCCATGGTGCATTATCTTGCCACACCATCTGGAAGTTTGCAACCTAGCAACAATTCAGAGCCAAAGTAAATGGCCAAAGGAATTACATAAGTGATGGAGGGTGTTGTGGTCATTGTAAAAGATGCTCAAGCCAAGATCAACAAATGGCTCTTGACCAAGGGATTGTCATGCAGGGATGAGTCAAACTTATGCTCAGTGTTGGGGCCAATCAAGACATTCCTAAGACCAGTTCCAGAAACAGTTCTTCTGTCATCCAAGGACTGACATCTTGAAGTCTTTCCTGCTGACAATCCCTATAATTGCAATTAGTTGTGGTATCTAATTAATACCATTCAGGGAGTGTCATGGCATACAACATATAAAGTAAACCTTTTCTCTGCGTTGTTTGTTGTAATGGAAGTGAATGGGGGTGCTTTCACATCATAGACCCAGGCCTGGAGTCCACTTGAAATGGTGGCCTCTAGTATGCTCCATGTGTATGGGTATGGTTCGTATCAGCTATAAGCAACCAAAACACAAAATTGGATTGCTATTCTGCATATCTGCGTATGCAGCAAGATCCCATCCTCTGGATTGCATGGCCATAGCTGACAAAGTAGGACGGCAGGCTTGAGGGTAGTTCTTGACAACATCTACAAAATATCAAAAACATACTCGGTAGAGTATGAAATAACCATTTAAGGGACCATTTTATTGTTTTCTGGTCTTGCAATTGGCACACTTTTCCATACTAGAGCGAAAAGATAAACAAATTAAGTGTACTTTCTTCTTCTTTGTGTCTATTGGCGGTTCGCAAATGAATAACTTGGTTTACAAACCATCTACTGTCTCAAAGTGTTTATATACACAAATGTACTCTGGTATGAAACACATTTTATTCAACCTGACACACAATTTAAGAATGCAAAAGCTGGTGAGAAGCACAAGGCCAAGATAAAAAACAGCCACAAAACAATATTCCTCTAAAACAGACAAGCACAGATATAGAAAATGGAACATCAAGGTTTTACTGTTAATTAATCAGATTTCAAGAAAGTTTCAGTAGGGTCTAACAGTTTAACAACACTAGACATGTCTCATTCAAATAATATATATATTATTTATTTGTATTTATTTGTAGATTTTATTCTGTTCCCTTTGTTAACTTCTTATTTGGTTGACAATTTAAGAATGCAAATAAGTCATTATCTTATCCACATGTTGGTTTTGGGGCTGACACCTAGCTCTCAAGCTGTTATAGAAAGCACACATTCAGGCTTGTCCTTGAACGCCGTTTCAAGGACTCAGAACTTGCTGTTCACAAGCTAGCCTACCGGGTACATAAAAAGGCCTACAGCAAGTCCCTCAGTGACACACGGTCCCGGTTCTACTCCCACATAATCAATAACAGCCCCTCCAAGCAACTTTTTTCAACCATAAATCATCTCCTCAAACCTCAGACCCCTCTACACTCAGATAACACGCAGGAGCGGTGCAACAGCTTCCTCTCCTTCTTTAAAACCAAAGTTGAAAACATCCGCTCCCTTCTCTCCAGCCCCCACGCGCCCCCTGCCTCCCCGCCCCCCCTTTTTTCCAGCTCCCCTGCTCTTCCTCCTCCCCCGGCCCCTCTTCTTCCCAGCCCCTCTGCCCCCCCAGTCACATCTACTCAGCTCCTCTGCTGTTTCACGGACATCACTCAGCACGAGACTGAAAACATCCTAAGGAAGATGAAGCCCTCCACCTGTGACCTGGACCCATTTCCCTCAGCCCTGATAAAAAGTCACTCCTCTGCAATAAGTCCCATGATCACCAAAATCATCAATCAGTCCCTCCGGTCCGGCCATGTCCCCACATCTCTGAAAACTGCTGTCATCAAGCCTCTTCTCAAAAAGCCCAGCCTTGACCCCGAAGCACCCTCCAACCTCCCTTTCCTGTCAAAGGTGTTGGAAATGGTAGTTTCTGCCCAACTCAACGACCATCTCACAACAATGTTGTTTTATCCTGTAGCACTTTGAGGTCATTTAATTGATGTAAAGTGCGTTATAAATAAAATGTATTATTATTATTATTAAATATAGGGGTGTTTCGTCGATGTAATGTATCAAGAATGATTTTGAAAAAAAAACATACATTCAAACAAACAAACATACATTATACATTGTTAAAAAACAGTAGTGAGTATTATTTACATAAAAAAACTACAAATTCTATTTCGAAGTTTGGTCAGCTTGAACCCATAGATAAGGGGGTTGATTATTGGTGGTAAAAGGAGAAATTCAATTGCAACAAAATTCTCAAAATTTTGTGATAAATTGTTTTTGCTAAATCTCATGTACATCAAGTCAAACAGCAATGAAACAACAACATTTAATAAGGACAACAGATGAGGCACACATGTTTGGATAAACTTGTTTCTGCCATCTTTGGAATTCAGGCTGGTCCTAATCAGATACATATAAGACCAGACAATGAAGACCACATGGCCCAAGTAGAAGGTTATGTTAAAATATGGAATGACAGTGCTTGCCATTGAGGTAGAACAAGCTAATTTGCCAATCAGATAATTAGCACAGTAGATCTTTGGGATATGTGTGCCACATAACCTGCATGTTGATATTGTTATTGTGCTCATAAACATCAGATAAAGAGGCAGAAGCCAAGTGAGGAACACTAACAGACATATCCTCTGTTTGGTCATAATGGAGTGGTACGCTAGAGGACAGCATATAGCCACATAGCGGTCATAGGCCATCAGTGCAAGGATGGAAAAGTCTCCACAAGCAGATGAGTGGATCACAAACCCCTGCAGGAGGCATCCAGCATAAGATATAAGATGTTTTGGAGACAAAAGATCAACAAGAAATTTGGGGTAAAACCCAGCAGTTCCATAAAGTCCATTGATGCAGAGATTACACAAGAAGATGTACATGGGTTCATGAAGACTCCTATCTAGAATAACAGCCAGAATAAGAGCAGCATTCACCAGCAAAATTACACAGTAAGACATCAATGTAACAACAAATAGTACATATCTATGGTTCACTGTGCCCTCCAGACCTGAAAGAGTGAAGACGCTTACAACGGAATCATTTTCCATCATCATGTACTCTGAAGTTCATTATCTTCATAAACAAATTACATTCAAGTCAGCCACATTCTGTCTGTTAACATATCCTTACTCAACCTTCAACAGGAACTTGTCAGTGATGTGCCTGTCCTGTATCCACTTGTGAACTCTTAGTACCAGAGAGGACCTCCCACTACAACACTGGCCAATAGAAGGCAGAAACATCAACTAATCCCACTGCTACAGTGAATTAACACCAAGTAATGAGGGCAGAGGTCAAAGATGCTTTTAGATCACTTTCTAATTGTGTTTTGTGAGTGCATATGGTGATTACAAAAGACTAAATTGAACAACTCATTAATTTCTCAGAGAGTTGTGATGCTAGGATAAAAGATTCAACTGACTTATGTTATGTCTACCTTCTAAAAAAACATTTAGATAAAGATATTAGAAATTAGATAACATATTCCATTCACAAGAATCTAAATATTTCACTCAAAATGTGCCTTGCTGCTTTTTTTTTTTACAACACACGTCTCTTTGATTGTTGTTTCTGGATAGCTACAACCTATGTTGGCCAATGGTAATCACATATTAGAAGTATTGCCATGACAACACCCTCTTACAATGCTCTCTTGTTCAACTTCTTAGACTTGCCAGCATAAGAACTTGATTTCTTCTGAGTACATCTAAGAAAATGCTGTTTCCTGGTGCTGTTTATAGCCATCTTGTGCCACGTCACATTTTGTTTTGTGAGCTCGTAATTGCCAGGTCAGTAATTACAAAATGCATCCATTCTATGAAGGGAATGGAGATAACCACAGTCTACCACTCATGATCTTCTAGTGTAAGACTGTGTGTGATGTAATACTCCCAAACTCCATAGTGCAAGTACAATGTAAGTCACCCTTTCATTCAAACAGGGGAAGAAAGCACAGCTGACCTTGAGTAAATGAATGATCAATTCAAGATCAGGAGTCAAAATGTCTGTATGACGTTTGCACAATATAAGAAATATGTATTTATTTTCCAGTTGATTCTTATTCGATAGACAGTGAACAAGTAAAAGGGCTAGTGATTATGTTCTCAAATTTATTTTCTAAATTATTGTTTTTGACCATGACAACATTCTGAAAATATGCCTTCTTATTTCTGGTAACTTCAGGCCATACACCAGAGGATTCAGTATTGGAGGAATCACTACAAACTCCAGCGCTAAAATTGTTGCTACAATCGGATTCAGTTCATCAGGGTTATAACGGCTAAGGGCGATATCGCTAAACGCTGCAATGGAATAAATCACATATGTAACAATGTGGGGAATACATTTCTGTAAAACCTTCCCTTTAAACTCTGATGAACTTTTCCTACACACAAGATAAATTTGCAGGTAAGTGTACAATACATAAAACAGAGGGAGGAAAATCGTACTGACAGTCACTAACATACCAACAATGTTATTGGGTGTAGTGTCAACACATGACAACCTGACAACAAGCCAGGGAGCACAAAATACTTTCTTTATCACATTATCACATAATGGAAGCCTAACAGCCAATACAACTATTGTGGCTAAAGAAAAGGCAGGACATATCCATGCCAATGCTGCTAACTTGGAAACAGTTTTACAAGTCATTTTACTGTTGTAATGTAAAGGATGACATACAGCAATATACCTATCATATGCCATAATGGTCAGAATAGTAAATTCATATGATGCATAGGTGTATATAATGTAGATTTGAGTGAAACAAGCCGGACGTGAGATCAAATGGGTGTCAAATAAAAGGTCTTGTAGAAGTCTAGGGAAGAGTCCGGCTGACCCATACAGGGAGTTTATAGACAGACATGAAACAAAAATATACATGGGTTCATGTAATGACCTTTCTCGTGAAATTGTTAGTATTATCACCAGGTTAGCAGAAACAATAAAGGCATACAGTAGGAAACAGAGGACGAAGACTATGTAGCGGTAGGGTCCTATGTTCACAAACATGGTGAGGTTAAAGAAGGCCTCAAAAGTACCATTATCCATTTCAGGATGTTAGGCAGGATGTTAGGCAGCTTTTTGACTTCAACAAGCCGGTCGGGATCTATATTTGCTGTTACCTGTACGAGTAGGAAATGCAGCAGAAAAGTGATTTTGAGAAAAGTGAGATAATAGGGCCAAGTTCACCTGATAGGCTCAGCTCTTTAAAATCATGTTCTTCAACAAACAACTGGAACAGGTCTCTTGGAGCAATCACTTGGACTATAAGGTATTTTGTATGCCACCTCAATAGCACCCTCGGGAGTTTATAACTGATGTAATCTAGTTTGTAGACCATTACATCATTATTAATAATTCATTTTGTTTCCCACCTGGTTGATCAGGTTGTGTCTGTTGGTGCAATATTCAGAAATGCCAGAATTAATTTTAATAGATACCGGTACTAGGATATCCACTGACTTATGAAGAACGGCCACTCTTAGTATAGTATGTAATTATTGGTTTAAATATTATCATGAAACTTTTTGATCTGGTAGGAAACTACCAATCTGAATATATGGACATAGCGTTAATGTTTTGAGTGTTGTAAAGCTGTTCTACAGGTGGCCATATGGTGGAATAATTGACTACGTCCTTGCACACAAAAATATAAATCTTATGAGCTCAAGGTATATAGCTTGCCATGGGTGATGAGTAGTCTTTGACACCACTATAACCTGCTAATAAGTAATAATACTTCCTTCTTTCAGAAAAGATCGTAAAACTCTTGAATACTTGATATTATGTACATTGTTTGTTGTGTACGACAGTCCCCAAATCCATAGTTTAGATTTTATATTCCCATTCATTTGTATGTAGTTGAAGAGGACTTTTACGAACTTTTCCGGAAAGATGGAAGTGACGTCGACGCAGCGGTAGCGTTAGCAGCAGAGAGTTGAAGCTATCAGGAAAGTGCTCTTTTAAATAAACTCCTGGTGTACTTACAAACTTTCAAATGCCTGGTTTTGTGAGTACAGACCCTATATGTACTACTATAGAAGTTGGGTAACAATCCATGCATTATTAGTGGGGTAATTTACGAGATATACACACTGTACCATTCACTCCAGTACTAAGCCATTCGGCTTATACCCCTAAACTTGACCAATATTGACTGTCGCTAAAAATGCATCTGAGGGGGTATTTGGCTGGATTATTGGTGGAAATTACCTCAGGGTGAATTTTACTCTGAACCATCACTTTAACAACCAGTGTTGGGAATGTTGCTTTAAAAAAATAATTAGTTACAGTTACCAGCTACTTTTCCCAGAAAGTAACTGAATTAGTTACTGAGTTACAAATGATAAAAGTAACTAGTTACTAGATAAAGTAACTATTCTTTGTCAAAGAATTTGGACCACCTCCAACCCTATTTAAAATAACTTAAAATGCATGTGCATGTTCAATTATTTAGGATAAATCTGAATATTATAATGAAATGGACACTAAATACAATAAATTACAGAAACAACAAAGCTTGGATCACCAAGGACATCAAGGCCATCCTGAATGACAAGAAGAGGTCGTTCAGAGAGGGCAACCGTGCTGAGCTGAGGAGAGTACAGGGGTACTCAAACTCAAAATTAAAGAGGGAAAGGACAAGTACATGAGAAAGCTGGAGAAGAAGCTTCAGCAAAACAACACAAGGGATGTGTGGAGTGACATGAGAACCATCACTGGCTTCCAGAAGACTGGTAGCATGGGGTTGGAGGGCAGTGTTGCTCGTGCCAATGAACTTAACCTTTTCTTCAATATGGGGGCCGATAGTGCGGCCCCTGCCCCTCCCCCACAATACTTTGCTGCTACATCTCCTGGCAGCCAAACAACCAGTGCCAGTCCACCTCCCCCTCCTTACAGGCCCCCTACCTGCCTCTCACCACCTCTATTCACTCCCGACCACTTTACACCTCCACCCTGCCCCCCCCCCCTGCTCTCCATCGAGTCCTCCACTACCTGAGGACCCTATCCCTCCCCCCACTGACACCTCTACAGTGTCCTTCACGCCTGACCTGGTGAGATGACAACTGCTTAGACTCCACTCCGGCAAAGCAGCGGGCCCTGATGGTGTGTTCCCCAGGGTACTTAAAGTCTGTGCACCCCAGCTGTGTGGAGTACTTAGGGCCCATCTACAAGGAGATGATGTTTGAGTGAAACTGCAAAGGTCTTTTGCGTTTAGGCTGACCGTAATGATGGATCCGGCATTTTTCGGTGCCTGAAAACGCTGTTTTTTGAAACCAGGTCCCAGGGTGGAAAAGTAAAAAATGTTGCAGGTTTTAGATTCGTGAGAGCACCAGAAACGCAAATGATGATGTCATCGGCCAGAGTCGGAGCGAAATAAATGTGGATATGCCTTTAGAATGACTCTAGAAATAAAATACATAATAAATATGGTTATTTATCTCCTTTTGGATTGGTCTCCATGAATTAACCATTTCATGGGCGGGTAAGTGAAATCACGCCAACCTAACATCTCACAACATTGAATATATATTCCATAATTGATAGTTTATAGTCTATCTGATTTTCTAATCAGTGCAAAGTAATTTACACGTTGGGACGCCAGGGTCCGCGAGAGGAAGATGTTGCAGTCAATTGATGATGGATGATGAATTGACTGCCTGTGTTTGACTTAAGGCTGAATCTACTGCCGAGTGGTTTAGGGTAGTTTCATGTTGTTGGGGATCTGTCACTTAGGCATACTCTGCAACATGAAACTGTTTTTCGGTGGATTTCTGTAGCTGAAACAGCGCCACACACAGGCCTGGAATATGTACTACAGCGTTTTTAGAGCTAGATGCGTTTCAGCAATGACTCTGTCATTACAGAGAAATGACTGGCCCCCCTGCCGAGAAAATTGGGGGGGGGGGGGGGGGGGTAAAGATCATTTTCGAAATCTGGCTTTGTGTGGATGTACATACTGCATCACTGTCTGGTATGGCAGCTGCACAGCTGCAGACAGGGAGAGGCTGCACAGAGTAGTTAAGGCAGCACAGAGAATCATTGGCTGCCCTCTCCTCTCCCTGATGGACATCTACACCTCCCGCTGCCTATGCAGAGCACAAACCATCACCAAAGACAGCTCCCACCCTGCCTCTGCCCTGTTTGACCTGCTGCCCTCGGGGAGACGCTACAGGTCTATCAAGGGCAGAACCAGCAGACTACAGAACAGCTTTTTCCCCAAAGCTGTAAAAATACTTAACTGCAACTTACACTGATACCTATACATATCTCCATACCTCTATAACAAGTGCAATATCTGTCAATTTAATCTGTTAATTTAATCTGTATTTATTTCAACATATTTATTCTGTTAAATTCCTCCAGTTTGTGCACTCACCTCTTGTATATATGTTTATATTGTTTTTTTTTTTCTATTTATTTTTATTTTTATTTTTTTTATTTTTTTATTTTTTTTTTTATTTTGTATTTTTCTACTGTCTTACTGCACTGAAATGGTGATTGCCTTTTTAATTTCGTTGTACCTTAGAGACAATAACAAATAAAATAATTCTGATTCTGATTCTGATTCTGATGTGGCCTTAATCATGTCTTCAACCTGAGTCTGCACCTCCAGAGGGTCGTTCTGATGTGGAAGACGTCCTGCCTACAGACCGGTGGCTCTGACGTCACATATCATGTAGACTCTGGACAGGCTCGTCCTGGAGCAGCTTAGGCCTATGGTCAGACCATTCTTGGACACACTGCAGTTTGCCTACCAGCCCCGCCTGGGAGTCGAGGACTGCATTATGTACCTGCTGAACAAAACTCAAACCCAAACAGACAATGCATAGAATCATACAGTAGGAGCTCAACAGACCTTTATAGGAAAACGTTTACTTGATGAATTTACATGTAACCCATCTACTCTTGCAACAACCTTTTCTTTGGGTCATTACTGCAAAGTTTAGCTTTACATAATTAACATATTTTTGTTTTATAGGTATTGTATCAGTCTTCTTACAGAATACACTCCACGTCTGGATTATTCTAACAGTTTGAATTTGGACAATGAAGACTGTTCTAAACCCAATGTGTCTTCAAAAATCCTCTGATTCTGTTTCGAACTTTACCAAGATTAAGTCCATAAATGAGAGGATTAAGAATAGGAGGAAAGGTGAGAAACTGCACAGCCATGAAGTTCCTGAGATTCTGTGGTACAGATTGTGTTCCATATCGAGCATACATAAGATCAAACAGTAGGGCAATGGATACATTTTGTAGACAGAGCAAATGTGGGAAACATGTCTGCAAGAACTTTTTCCTCCCTTCCGGGATCCTTAAACATGTTTTGACAAGTGTTACATATGTACAAATAATAAACAAGTAATGGCAAAAATAGAAAAATATTGTTATTAAACCAACAATATTATTGGTTGTTGTTGAGCTGCAAGCAAGTTTAACAATGGACCAGTTGGCGCAATAGGGTTTGTCTATGTGAGACCCACATAATTCTAGCGTTGATGTCATTGATATTACAAAAAACTCAAGACATAAGGGTACAACCCAGGACATGCAGACTAGAAAAGCAACTCTTTCTTTAGTCATGATAGAGTGGTATTCAAGAGGGCGACATATGGCCACATATCTGTCATAAGCCATCAGGGCCAGAATAGAGAAGTCACCTGCAGCATACGAGTATATGACGAACACCTGTACAAGACACCCAGTATAAGATATGAGATGAGTAGAGGACAGCAAATCAAAGAAGAATTTGGGGTAAAATCCGGCCGTCCCATAAAGTCCATTGATGCAGAGATTGCACATAAAGATGTACATGGGTTCATGAAGATGTTTGTCCACTATTATGGTAAGAATAAGAGAAATATTTACCAACAGAATGACAAAATAGCAAAGTAAAGAAATAAAAAAAAGTTGGAGTCTCTGCTTCATTGTCTCTTCCAATCCAGACAGAGAAAATATAAATGATGTATTAAGCATTGTACACATCATTACATTCAATAAATTACATATTGACCATATCAATACAGATAATAAATTAGGTATTCATCATTACACATATCAATTTTAGAAAGGACCAAAATGTTCATACTCAACAAATCCAAATACAAGACTCTATATTGGATTATCCTTCCTAGAAAATGCATCATGCTGAGAAACTAACATAAGGTTCAATGCTATCCATCATCCACAGCTTTTATTCAATTCTTGAAACACATTAAGACATCCTCAACTCATCCAATACAAAAGGGGCAGGATCAAGACTCCTCATTGGGTACATCTTTATTCTCAGTTGATTCAAATTGTCATTATGTAGTTTTCAGAACCAAGTGATGCAACAATCTTAGGCCGACATGAAAATAGACAGTACTAAATTTTAAATGTGTGTCTTTAACTTATAACACACTTGTTTAACACACAAATTTTAGCCTATTTACTTTTATATTATTGCCAACAGTAAAATTTGATATCTTAGTTTAAGAGATATTTTATATATTTGGGTTGTTTCAGACATAGGGAACACACACACACACACGGATATCTCGATGATGAAGTCAGTTTTCAGTTTAATCTCTCCCTTTTTGTGGTTCCTAATGTCAATAGCTTTTGTCAATGTCAATTTTGTTTCGCAAGTGAATATCAACACTGAAATCCCTGTGGGGGATTCATCTAACTATCTATCTACTCTATTCAACTATTCATTAACCTTTGTAATTAGGAAAAAAAATCACAGGAAGGGAACAAAAAATAACAATTGACAACAAAACTGTTGAGAACTCTAGCCTTACTCTGCATGCGTGGCGATGTGTCCTACTAGAATACACATTTTGATTGTATGTTTATAGGTCTGTATTCCTACAATTTAAGAGACAACTTCACGCTCAAAACAGCAACCTTCTTTAGCAACCAGTGCTGACGTCATCACAGCCCGCTTACAGGCAGGTCGGGCACACTTTGTAAGAAATTTAAAGAATACTTTTAATGGCCAAAATGCAAATGTACAGGGAAGAGGAACACTGCGTTTACCGCAAGCCGCACCCACTCCCATGCCACATACACACCTAATGCTAGGCCCCGGGGCTGGGAGGTTTGGTAGGCCTCCCATCCCCTCCCTTTATAGAGTCTCATTTTAACATTTTCATTTAAAAAAAGTGTAATATCAAGGTAATCTACATCACAAAATGCATTACTTTCTTTCGAGACATACAACAGTGAGTTTTCCCTCTTTGAGCCAGAAAACACCATAATGTTGTTATTAACATATCACTGGGCCCACTTGAACATAAACACAAGACACTTTATTTAACAACCACACACAGCAACTAATGGTCATAATAAAACCAAAATGTGTGAAAGTATGATTTCAAACGATATGAAAATGTAAGCGATTGATGTAAGCGATCATGGCTTTTCTGTGAATGTCACAGCTTTCATGTTCTGCTATACGATCCTTAGCATGTTTCCAGTCAAAATAACCCCCACTAACAAATGCTGACTTTTCCTTGTTCTAGCCAAATATTTTGCATGCAAAACAAAACACACACCGCCGATGGTGAATAACAGAGCCGTTCTGTGAGCACACACTCGCCTTCACTGAGTTTAGTGAGCCTCCTCCGCTCCTTCGCTTGTGTGACATAGGGGGCTTCCTCCGCTGCTGGTCCATAGTCAGCAGCAGCAGCTGGTTTAAAACATCCAGTGAGCTTAGGGATACTCTTTAGTAGCTCTTTTTTGCGCAACTCCTTCTTTATATATTTTTTTCTTTTTTGGGCACCACACTCAAACGTCCTCCCCGACATTTTCCGCTTAGCCTACTGTTACTCAATCAAAAAGGGACACCGGACACCTGACAACCCCCCAAACTAACTGCAGACATTCTGATAGGTGAGCCCACGGGGCCATAGGCTATGAGGCCACGTGGGTCACTCCTAATTTGGATCAATCAGCAGCCACGTAACATGGGATCAGAGTGATTGACAGAAAATCTGAAAAGTTACAAAACAATATGACATTTTCAGCTCATCGTGATCCTGAACATGGGAGGCCCCTGAACTTGGGAGGCCCCTGGGCTTCAGCCCAGGTAAGCCTGTGCATTAAAGCGGCCTTGAGTGTCCTCCACTTTCATTACACTTCACACATATTATTACATATTATATAGGATTATACATTATTATATACGATAAATATGTTCATATATATTAACATATTTATCCTTTAAAACACCTCTAGTCAACCAAGAAAAAATATACTCCTATCTAAGTAAAATGAGTAAAGATAACTGGAACTACAAACAGATTTTATAGTTCTTGAAGTTTATCATCATTTCATTAATGTTATGGACCATTCAAATGTAAATGTCCTGTGAATCACTCCTGGTATTATTTTAGTGAGTTTATGATGATTTGTGTTTTACAATGTAAGACAAACCTAATGTCCAGGCTTATTCTGCATGGAGGTGTGGAGGTTGTAATTGCTCCTCTGGGATAATGGAGGAAATAACCTGTATTCTGCATACTTAGTAGCTCTGGAATATAAACCCCCTTGTTTGTTTGGTGGAGGCTCTCGTGAGGATGTCAGAGAGTGACCGCCAGGAAACTAATTAGCTGTTAGCCTAGCTGAAGCCAGCCTGTTCCCAAAGGCCAGGGGTGAGCGACTGTAGAGGCAGTGTATCAATAAAGAACAAAAACAAAAACAAATTATATTTGATTGCATCACTTATGGGCTACTGTACACAGGCTGATTGGTCTCAGAGAGCTTTGAATGGGTGAAACTAAAAATAATAATAATGATAAAGATAATAGTAATAATAATAAATACTTTAAAATAGTATAGAATAGTATATAGTATAGTAATAGTATCTATTTGGGGTGTGACGAGATCTCGTGCCGTGAGATCTCGCAAAATTAAACTCGATGATATTTCTCGTTGCATTAAAAATCTGTCTTGCAAGATTTGTGAGCCAGCAAGCAGCCAGAATGATGTCGGAATATACCGGTATTACCATTGAAGATGCCCCCGCCACTTTCAAATCTTTTGTTTGGCAGCATTTTGGTTACCGGGCGGAAATGCTAAATGGCAGTAGAGTGACTGATAAGACATGGACAATATGCAAACATTGTATGAAAATAATGCCGAACACCATGGCTAATACAAGCACGATGCAGAGACACATACAGCACCACCACAGCTCGGGACTCAAATCAACAACTGCACCTGTGAAGAAAACACTAACAAGCCAGACAACGCTGACAAACACATTCGGACCTCAACTTCCGCAGTCAAGCGCCAGAGCCACAACAATAACAAGAGACATAGGTGTTTTCATCGCAGCAGAGATGAGGCCATTTTCTGTGGTAGAAAATCAAGGATTTTGGCGACTCCTCCACACCATCCCATCACGCGCGCATTTTACCCGCAGAGTGATCCTGAACCTCTATGTAGAGTCCAAGAGCAAGGTTGTACAGATCCTGAAAGACGCAGAAAGCATCGCCATAACAACAGACGGTTGGACATCGACAGGAACGCAAAGCTACATCATAATTACAGCCCACAAAATCAACAATGACTGGAAAATGGAAAGTTTTGCACTAGAGACTCGCCGACTTTTCGAGTCCCACACGGGCAAACATAGCTGAGGTTTTACAGACTGTTACTGAATGGGAGCTCAAAAAAACCCAATCAGGGCATCGCTATTGTTACTGACAATGCACGTAAGATAGACGTGGCCGTGCGTGAGGCGGGATTGAAGCCGCACATTAAGTGTTTTGCGCACACTATAAATCTTGCAACCCAAGCTGGCCTCGGTGTTCCCCACGTGGCTCGTTTGCTCGGGCGGGTGACAACAGTTGCTCCAAAAACAGCTATTAATATATATATATATATATATATATATAATATATATATATAATTTCTTTATAATGTGATATAATATAATATAATATCTTTAAATTTTATTGTGTATGTTTGTCAACTAAACATTTTTAAGAGATTGATGAATTGTGTGTGTGAAACATGAGAGCATCACTGTGTGTGTTTGTGGATGGCTCTTAGCTGCTTATTGATTTTAACACCAGTGTTTCTTCTGTTTAAAGACCACAGCTGAGGAGAGGGAAGAAGGGGCAGCAGGTGGAGCTCACTGTCCCACGCACGGTAGAGGAGGCTGTGAGGGATGATGAGCCCCAAGTGACAGAACCTGCTCCCAAAAAGACAGCACTTGAGGACCTGTTAGGAAACTCTTTCTTTACTGAGCCAGAGGAGTCCAACAGTTCAAAACAGGCTAAGAGGGAAGTTGTAAAACTACAGAAAAGAGGCCTCTATCCCTCTCAGTGGCTGCCCTCTGAAGTGGTGGCAAGAACACTGCTACCAATATCATTTGCTGTCTCACCTTGCCAAAGCGTGCCTTTCTGTCCCTGCTACCTCCATTCCAAGTGAGCGCATCTTTTCAACAGCAGGAGACATAGTCAATGTGCAAAGATCCCAACTGCTGCCAGGGAATGTGGACATGCTAATATTCTTAAAAAGAATATGATTGTGTAGTTGCAGCAAGTTGTCAGTGACATACTTGGTCACGCTCTGTTTGCACTATTTGCACTCTGTATTGACAGAGTAGAACTTTGATTTTTTTTTTTTTACACACAGAATATTGTTTGCATTTGAAAAAAATAAATATTTAATTTTATTTTAGTTTAACTTACACATTTTAGTTTCAATTCGTGGAAGAAGTGCATGTAAAGAGTTATAATAAAACATTTCAAAATGCATGTGCAACTCAGTTAAATAAAAGTCTGTTGGTCCAGTCAAATAATTTGTCATAGTAGTTTACTTAAAATCTCGTCTCGTCTCATTTTCGTGAACCCAATATCATGTCTTTTCTCGTCTCGTGAGTGTGTCGTCACACCACTAGTATATATAGTAACTGTCAATTGGACAATAACTGTAGGTCTGAATTTTGTGTTCGTATAACTGCAATGTAAATCGTTTGTATTTGCTGCAACGAGAATTGAGAAGATCCGGCGGAACTCGTCATAATCACGTCAAGTTCCCATCATGTCAAGGCGGACACAGGTACAAGGAAGATGGCATATGAAGTGGCGCTTGCGTTCTTCGTAGCAGACGAATTCGAGGCATTGGATCTCCCCTTATTGATGCAGGCTGAGGAGCAAAGGTGATGAATTGTCTGCATGCACAATGGCTTGGCTATGTGGAGAAATGTTTAAATAAAAAAAAAAAAAAAAAAAATGCATGATGAGTGATGAAGTGAAAGTACACAAAATCGGCTCTTTTTAATCTCTTTTTAATATGCATAGTTTGGGAGAGGGCACCAGGCACGCCTCTCTGAAAGGAGTTATGTCACTTCTGACGTGGGGAATTTAATGTCGGTATTCCAACCAACCAGGGCAAAATTGAGGGGAGTGTCTTATGTCCGCACTTGCTCGAGAGCAAATGCCCAGAAAAGCAGGCGGAAGTTGTTTTCCTGAAACTACGCAAATTTTGAAAGCCAGGTGACTCATCGCATCGGAAGTTTACCACAGGTATTTCTGACGTTTCTCATCCCAGAATGCATTCTGACGCATGGCAAACGAAGCTGCATGCCTCATCTGAAACTCGCCTAGTGTCAGTCTGTCTGCCACGCCCCCTTCCTCAGTCATTAGGTGAGTTTCAGATGAGGCATGTGGCTTCGTTTGCCATGCATTAATTTATTTACATGAATTCAATTATGTATGTATTGTGTTATGTATATATTATACAATCATGAATCCATTTATTCAATCTTAATGTCCTGTCTGTCCGGGCCAAGTTGTTGTAAGACCCAGTGTTGCAGAATTACAACAATTTTGGTTATCCCCAAAAAACCTAAAAAAAAAAAAAATGTTGTGGTTAAAATGACATTTACATGATCATTTGGTCCTATTGTTTGTTCTCACAATGCAATTGGATCCAACATTTGTATATAACGCCCGCTGTTGGGTCAAGAAGTCACACAACTTCCAATTTTTTGATCGAGCAACATCCCTTCGATTTAGTGGACTGGATTAATCTGATTCAAGTAAGTAAAATGCTTTGAATATTTTTTTTTGTGTTTATTACAGTGTCTAGAACATGAACATAGGTAGTGTTTGTGGAAAATATGCCCTACATTTTATTTAGAGCTTGTTTTATAAGTGTTGCAATATTACAACGTTGGGTCAGAGTGGTAGTCAAAACAGCCCTGTTTCTGAGAGGAATGTCTTGAGAGGAACTTCAATTAAAATTTGTACAATATAACTTTAAACAACACATGATTTACACAATCTAGCCTTAGCCACATATTGGATTACATATTTTATTGTATAAGAAACTAAAGTGCAAATATATATTGCTTTATCTAAACATTTTCATTTACTTTTAATGATTTTTAACCACCTCTTACACTCTCAATATGTTCTCCTTATCACAGAATGCAGGACTTTTTACCAAATAAATTCTGTTTGTGCATGTGTGCCCTTTGTTTTGCCTTTGTTAGTCTCTATTGATATGAAAATGCTCCTATCAATTCATAGTCAAAGCAGTTGTGGGGGATGCTCCTGGTGCACTTGTGGCATTGTTGTGGAACAGGTGCTAATGGTCAGGAATGTAAGGTGTGGTTGTAAGATGGGGGCTACATGCATTCCTATTAGGATGATAATCACAGTCTACAATAACATGAGAATGATCCAGGCACAGCTTGCATCCTCTCTCATTCTGGTAATTATCTATTTCTGCTATTTACCTTGTTTGTGATATATTTGACTGGTATCTTCATGCATATTTGAGATGTATATGAATTGATATATTTATTCTTTTTTTTCTAATCAGGTGGGCACAGCATCCAAAACTCCAAAGAGAGGACGACCATCTGCAGGCAACAGGAGCCCAGGCACAGCAAGGAGCCCTTTGGATGCTGGAACGAGACCATCCTTGTAGATGGGAGTCCAAGCAGTCCCTCCTCCAAAAAAACATGTACACATCCCCCTCTGGATGTGTGCAGAGACCTCACTGGACACTTTCCACGCAAGACAACAAGAGGACGCTGCAGACATTGCAGTAAAGGGTATACTAATACCCAATGCAGCAAATGTGATGTCCACCTCTGCTTTTCAGAGGACAAGAACTGCTTCTGGGACTATCACTGCAACTGACTGCAACTTATAATGTAAATAATGTAAATAACTGTCAAAGTACTTGTTGTTTGAATAAATCACACTTCATAACAACATGACTAAGATTATTATTCATGCTATATGCTGGTTTGGGAAAAGCAAAACCCTGCAAATGAATCCTTAGTTCTGTACTGTTGTTCAGACAATGAGTGGAAATAGGAGATTCTGCTCCCCATTAAGCCCAACGTTGCAATATTACAACATTTCCGTAAAAACTTACTAAAACATAAATTTTTTGAAAACACTCCATTTTCCCCCCCAAAGGCCTCCTACAACAACATCTGAATGGTTGAATTTGTTTTTTTTTTGTGTTTTTCTATATCTGGGTCTTACTTGGCTAATTTCTCCTCCAACCTTAACGTTTCAAATGGGATTTTCACATAGACTGTATATATATATGGACAAACCCTCCGTGACGTCACCAATAGACTTCTTAACAGTGGAGATGAAGCCTAAAATTGAGCTTCTGGGCGCCGCCATCTTGGACATTCCAGTCTGTGTTCTAAGCCCGCCTACCTCCGGCCAGACCAATCAAAGCCTCGAATCCGTGAAGGTCATGCCGTGATGACATATGACAGCTGCCAATCAAGTTGACCACGCCCTTAATTATTCATAAAATAAATCCTTCTCTGTGCATTAAAATAATGGATTCTAAAAAAATTCACCCCCCTCACAGTTGTCATGGACTCGAACACTACTGAAAGACACCAAAACCGTTTTTTGAACCAGGCTGTAAACATGTTTATTTTGGCTGTAAAGTTGGACATTTTAACATGGGTGTCTATGGGAGTTGACTCCTTTCTGCAGCCAGCCTCAAGCGGCCAGTCGAGGAACTGCAAGTTTTTGCACTTCCGCATGGGCTTCATTTTTCAGCATGGAATGTTGCCGCTTGGTTTTTCATCAGAAACTCAACACTGTTGATCACATGTGCAATGCCACTCGCCATGTCTGTCACAACCCGGCTCCAAGGTTGTGCCAAAGTAGGGAGGACAAACGCGAGCTGGCTACTATCAAGCGGTATTTTATTACACAAATCAACCAAGGCAAACGGGTAAAGATCAGCATCAGTAATGAAAGCATGTATGGATGTGTGAAAATGTATGTTCAGCTCAAAACAAACAAAGAAACTGCTGCCATCATGCCTGCCGGTGAGCATGAATCAGTCCCCCAAGAGAGCGTTCGCAGAATGAGGAAGGTCTTTTATAGGCAGGGCACACTGGCCCAGGTGTTACTCATGCAGCTGACGACCCTCCACTCAGCACCTGCAAAACACAACTCAAAAGAAACAGGGACACCTAGTGCCTCGGTGGAGGGATCGTCACACCCCCCCTCTTAAAAAAACTGGGGTTCCCATCTAGAAACCCAGACAGACCCCATGACAACAATACAATAATCAACCAATATATATATATATATATATATATTTTTTTTTTAAACATGACCTGGATGAATGAGAAGATTCATAGACTTATAGGTAGAGCTTACCCATGCTACAGTGCTCTGCACTAGGCTACTTTATAAAATGGTAAACAGGGCTGTTCCTGTACCATTGTTCTCATGTTAGCATGGGGGGGGGGGGGGGGGGGGGATAGATGCGCTACTGCCATCTAGAGGACATCGTTTTTGTCCATATTGAGTGAGTGAGCCATCACAATTTCTCAGTTGCTTTGGTGCATTTCCTAGATCAGAATTGAGATTCTTAAAACAACTGAGCTATTTGAGTTGAGCTATTTGAGTTATTTGCAATTTGTCTAGTATAGTTTTGTTAGTAACTTTGTTAGTAACTTTTCACACAGTCTGGCAACAAACTGCATGGAAAACAGAACTGTGAAATAATGAATAGGCTTTCTATAATCTTACACAGTATTAGCCTTTTACTGTTAAGATTGACAAAATGTAAAACAAATAAAAAAAAGCTGTTGACTTTTTATATGAAAATGCATATAGTGTAAACTGTTATATCAGCAACTTGTTCAATCCAATAATCCCCCACCCCAAAGCATGATGCAAAAAAGTGGTTACAGGGCACTGTGATATTGTATGACAGAATACATTATATAATGCATAGGTGTTTGAATTTTGCATATTAATATGCACATTTATTATATTCAATAATAATTATTATATTCAAATACGTCAATTTGAATATGCATACCAGGGAAGGTGCGACGTTGGTCTTAAATTTCATTTAAAGTGGTCTTAAAAAGGTCTTAAAAAGCACTGCACTTAACATAGATATTAAGTTTGCCTTTTCTACATCATACCAGGCAGGTATGAGGTTGTTGGACAAGCTATCTCTTGATGGTGGCTTGTATCTTGGGTTAAGCGCCTCAGTCATCCCCCTAGAGATTATAATAAATAAATGATTCTAAATAACTCAACATTCTATATAATAATAATAATAATAATAATAATAATAATAACAATAATAATAATAATTAAAATTAGCCAGAAAAAAGAAAGACAAAATGAATTATAGTTAATAATTACACTAGTAATTATTATTAACTTTCATGATTTTAGACTAGTTAAAATAGGCCTAAGTAATGACATATTTAGCCATACTGGCTATAGAGCTAAATAAGTTATTACAGTATGCCTCATTAGCCCTGTGATAGGCTGGCGACCTGTCCAGGGTGTACCCCGCCTCTCGCCCGTTGCAGCTGGGATTGGCTCCAGCCCCCCCGCGACCCTCGTAGAGGATAAGCGGTTACGACAATGGATGGATGGAGTATGCCTCATTGTGTAACCACATTCTGTAGGGTGACCAGATGGGTGAAATTTGGGGGTGGGGAGGAAGAGAAGTTGACCTTAGGCCTATCCTATTCTACAGTTAATTCAGTGTAATATTTGATCACAACAGTTAAAAGACGCAATGCCTGCTGGGATCGGGAATGGTCATGTCAAAGTTTAGGCACGTGAAGGAATTGTCTGCAGGCTGCAGCTGACATAGGTGAAGCAAAAAGACAGGAATCAAGGCATCAAACGACACAATGGGTCAGAAAGCAAGGCAAAGAGAAAAAACACAAAGGAACTAATGTTGTCTGAAACGAACAGATGCATACAATTAACGGATTTTTTTTTAAAACGAGTAGGCCTAGAGACGGCGCGGCTTCAGCTAGCCTAGGCTAGGATAGGTCGGATAGCGTCAGCGACAACAGCATTATTTGGCGACAAAGAAAGAAGTAAACCTCATCATGAATTTGGATTTGGATTACATGTTATGGATTACGTGTTATGGATTACGGGTTATGGATTACGTGTTAAAACTAATGGATTCCAGAGAAGATGTTACTTCTTGGGCTACCTTGTTAACTGCTTGAAGGTAATACACATGGGGCTTTTAATATCATGGAGCGGCTGGCTCCGATCTCTTCACCTTGTTGTTGCTATTTCCAGGTCCAGATTTATTTTTATGTTCATAGCATGTTGCGATATACTAATGTTCTGTGGACAGGCCAATGATTTGGTGAGACTGTAGTCTATTTCATAACATTGATAGCCTGAATAATAGCCTATGGTAGCCTACAAATCGCTGTCGGTATATGTAACTACTGATAGAGCTATCAAAAAGTGCGGATTAGTGGGGGGCAGCTGGTGGGCTGCAATGCTAGGGCCGTTTTCTGATCTCAGTGATTCAATAGGTGTTTTATTTATTCGTCTCTTCACCAACAACCTCTGCGGGGGCGTGGTAGAGGTTGTTGGTGAAGAGACGAATAAATAAAACACCTATTGAATCACTGAGATCAGAAAACGGCAAAAAAAAAAAACAACCAAAAAAACCCCACAAAAAAAACCAAAAAACCAAAAAAAAAACAACAACCTCCACCACCACACCGGCAGTGGCACCAACAACCTCCACCACGCCCCCGGCAGTGGCACCAACAACCTCCACCACCACACCGGCAGTGGCACCAACAACCTCCACCACGCCCCCGGCAGTGGCACCAACAACCTCAACCTCAACAACCTCTACAATCCTGCCACTAATAACCACAACAATACCACCCTTCACTGCACCAGCCACCCCAATTGGACAGATGAAAAGGGTTCATATGAAGCCAGTGCTCCAAAAAAAATGCCCCATATGCCAGGGCACGATGAACAGATGAGCCTTAGCTTTTTCCTGTCAAATACTTCAGATTAATCTTGTTGCTATTGTTTGAAAGGCATGGCAAGAGGTTTGCTTTCTGGACTGATGAGGCCAGAAGCTCACTCCAGGGAACCCTTCAGCCAGTGATCAGAGTGCCAAGACAGAGGGCCAGTACTGAGGAAGTCTCAGTCCACATGCAGGCTATCATTGACCGCACTGCAGAGGAAAAGCGACTTGTGGACTTCATTGTACAGTCACAGGGAGCTAAGCAGCATTTGGTGGTACTTTGAGAATGTTCATGTTTTCCCATTACTGACTAACTCACAGAAAATAATCACCCAGAGCATTTGTGAGGAATATCAACAGACATATAATGTATAATTTTTATCATCAATGTATATATGTATTTAATGTAACTGACATTTACTGCCTGTTATTCAGTGATTAACAACTATCATACAATAGACTCAAAGATCCAATTCCCACACAATAATTGTTCCTGTGCCTTGGTTTGCCAATAGGGTGTGCTCAACGGGAAGCCTGGAAGTGGAAGTGGTTTCATCGGAAGTCCTCATTCCAGGTGCCTGTCTACCTTGACAGTGAGGAACAACAGGACATCCTTTTAGCCTTTCTGAAAGCAGTACTGCATAGAACACCAACACAACTGGGCTTCACGGATGAAGTGCAGTTCATGTTGGGTGTTCTCTTTCCAGAGGCAGGTCTAACCATGTAATGTATTTGTTCATGTTCCTGCACTTTCAAAGCCTATATGAACAGCATGGCTCCAATGGTGCTACTTGTGTATGGACCAGTGTATGATGGTTTGCTGTTCTGTAGTTTTGAAGTAACCTCTCTCTTTTGGAAGGCCATCATATATGGCCTGTCTGTGCTGCAGAATTTGTCCTTGCAGGAGGCTGAACAGGTCTTCCTCTCTGGTGCAGTTTATCATCAGAGGTAAGACATTTTTTTTAAACACAAATCTTTATCAATTGGTATGTAGTGCTGTTACCTACTTCACAATCTGGGGGTTGAATATTGGAGGGTCAGGAAAAGTCAATAATGTCAATAACATGTTATCTCTACTGTTTTCTTGCATCTCTTTCTCTCAGGAGTCATGGACCTGTGTGTGTCCTCCCAGCAGCCAGCCTTCTCTCAGCCGTTCACTAAAAAGATGACCAGCCAGACCCCTAGGCCCTGTTGGCCCTGTTGAAACTGATTTGTTTGTTAAATAAAAAGTATGTTTGAAAAAAAAAAAAGGCGTGTCTTATGTTTCTGAAGAAAATTTAAGGCAGCTTTATTAATTTATATAGCACCTTTCATACACAAGGCAAATCAATGTGCTTTACATGATTAAAGGTTCAACATTTAAAAGCATTTTAAAAAAAATAATGAAAATACATAAATAGTTAATTTAAAATATACAGTGCAGTTTAATGCAACCGATTAAAGTCAGTAAAGGATTTAAATAATTCAAAGTGCTTATAGAATAATTGCAAGTTCCATTCAGTGATTTTTAGACCAGTAGCAGAACTTTACAGTATATTATATAGCTGCCTGGGAGCCAGTGTAAAGTCTTCTGAACTGGAGTAATATGCTCTGATCTCTTTGTCAGTAAGAACCTGAGCTGCAGCATTCTGAATGAGCTGCAGCTGTTTAATGCTCTTGTGGGGCAGTCAGTCCTGTCAGACCATTACAATAGTCAAGTCTACTGGAGATAAAAGCATGGATCAGCTTCTCCTGATCTGTTTGGGACATGAGACCTCTCACTCTGGATATGTTCTTCAGCTGGTAGAAGGCTGTTTTGGTGATTGATTTGATATGACTACTGAAAATCAGATCCGAGTGTATCAGTACACCAAGGTTTCGAACTTGGTCTTTGGCCTTTAAATACAGTGACTCCGGGTGTTCAATAACAGCAATCCTCTTTTCTTTACTGCCAAAAACAATAACCTCAGTTTTGTTGTGGTTTAATTGAAGACATTTTCGGTTCATCCAGTTATTTATTTGTTCTAGACAGTGATACAACACCTCTATTGAACTGTAGTAATATCATGAATATTATATTGAATAGTATATGGCTGGAATAAACCTCTAATATTATAAAACCAAATGCAATCCTGAAACTGCAGCCCCCGGTATTGCAGGCACATACTCCTACCAGTAGGTGGCACTGTGAGGGGCTTAAAACTGCATTCACAGAACTGCGGGCATGAATCTGCAGCCTCCTGGTCTGCAGACACACTATTGCAAGATGGAGGGCCGTACTTATGTACTGCCACCCAGCCGTGCATAATTAACCGCAACCAGATTTCTATCCTGTTACACTTTGTTCCATTGTGTAAGCGACTTTGGGTCTTTGAGAAGCGCTGTACAAATAAAATGAATTATTATTAAAACAGAGAAGTGCAAAAATAATGTCAGTTAATTTAAACACACACACACACACACACACACACACACACACACACACACACACACACACACACACACACACACACACACACACATTTAAATTCTTTATTTGGATTAGAAGATAAGCATATATCATGACATAATCCAAATTTGATAGAAAGGTGTTCAACAGCAGCCAATAACCAAGTCCATCATGCACATTAAGGGTACAGGTGACACCTACGCCTCCATATGTAGAGGCTACCAATTACTGCTGATACAGAGCAATAGTTTGTCAGTTTTTTGGCCTTGTTCTTATGTAGTCCAAAGATCTGCAGGCCTCTTACACACATCTTGTGCACATGACCTAAACTACCAAAAATGAGGGCAATGACTTTACAGGAATAACCAGAACTACTAAAAACATTGTACCATGGTTGATATTTCAGCAGTTTTGAAGCATAGCAGATGTCCATGTAAGCATCGAAAGAGCAACCAATTTCTATTATTGTAACGTCTTTGGTGTGTTAATTAATTACAACTATGTCGGGTGTATTTGGTAAGTTACTTATGGCGGTTTCCAGTGTAGCGCGCTGTTCGTGTGGGGGGAAGAACCAGTCTGTCTTGATCTTTTCGTTGTAGTGGATTGCAGTAGAGTTGGCGTTGTCGCGGAGCTCCTTCACCGACAGTGCAACGATACGGTCGTGGCGCGCGATGTACAGTCCTTAAGGATGTGCGCGATTGTCTCCCGTTGTTGGTGGTCGGGTTGAGGTGTCGACAGACAGAGAGACAGACAGACCCGTTAGCCTGATTT
Organism: Urophycis tenuis; assembly: GCA_036785325.1. NCBI lineage: Eukaryota > Metazoa > Chordata > Actinopteri > Gadiformes > Phycidae > Urophycis > Urophycis tenuis. Next base: position 310,368 of record JAXIVH010000045.1, on the reverse strand, counting down.
TTTGTTTTGTTTTTGGAGATGAACAACCACTACGTCACTGAGATAGGGACGAAAATTCAGTAACAACGGCAAGGAGTGGCTGTGGCTCAGTGGTTAGAGCCGGGGGACGGAGAAGGTCACTCACTAACCCTGCGGCGGCGGTTCAATTCCCTCGAGATGTTGGAGTGTTGGTGGTCGGGGTGAGGTGTCGACAGACAGACAGACCCGTTAGCCTGATTTTTTGTTTTGTTTTTGGAGAAGACTGGCAACCACTACGTCACTGAGATAGGGACGCAAATTCGGTAACAACGGCAAGGAGTGACTGTGGCTCAGTGGTTAGAGCCGGGGGACGGAGAAGGTCACTCACCGACCCGGCGGCGGCGGCTGATTCCCTCAAGATGTCGGAGTGTTGGTGGTCGGGTGGAGGTGTCGAAAGACAGACAGACAGACCTGTTAGCCTGACTTTTTGTTTTGTTTTTGGAGATGACTGGCAACTACTACGTCACTGAGATAGGGACGAAAATTCGGTAACAACAGCAAGGAGTGACTGTGGCTCAGTGGTTAGAGCCGGGAGACGGAGAAGGTCACTCACCGGCGGCGGCGGTTTGATTCCCTCGAGATAATGAAGTGTTGGTGGTCGGGTTGAGGTGTCGACCGACAGACAGACCCGTTAGCCTGATTTTTTGTTTTGTTTTTGGAGATGACTGGCAACCACTACGTCACTGAGATATGGATGAAAATTCGGTAACAACGGCAAGGAGTGACTGTGGCTCAGTGGTTAGAGCCGGGGGACGGAGAAGGTCACTCACCGACCCGGCGGCGACGGTTCGATTCCCTCGAGATGTTGGAGAGTTGGTGGTCGGGTTCAGGTGTCGACAGACAGACAGACCCGTTAGCCTGATTTTTTGTTTTGTTTTTGGAGATGACTGGCAACCACTACGTCACTGAGATAGGGACGAAAATTCGGTAACAACGGCAAGGAGTGACTCTGGCTCAGTGGTTAGAGCCGGGGGACGGAGAAGGTCACTCACCGACCCGTCGGCGGCGGTTCGATTCCCTCGAGATGTTGGAGTGTTGGTGGTCGAGTTGAGGTGTCGAAAGACAGACCCATTAGCCTGATTTTTTGTTTTGTTTTTGGAGATGACTGGCAACCACTACGTCACTGAGATAGGGACGAAAATTCGGTAACAACGGCAAGGAGTGACTGTGGCTCAGTGGTTAGAGCCGGGGGACGGAGAAGGTCACTCACCGACCCGGCGGCGGCGGTTCGATTCCCTCGAGATGTCAGAGTGTTGGTGGTCGGGTTGAGGTGTCGACAGACAGACAGACCCGTTATCCTGATTTTTTGTTTTGTTTTTGGAGATTACTGGCAACCACTACGTCACTGAGATAGGGACGAAAATTCGGTAACAACGGCAAGGAGTAACTGTGGCTCAGTGGTTAGAGCCGGGGGACGGAGAAGGTTACTCACCGACCCGGCGGCGGCGGCTGATTCCCTCAAGATGTCGGAGTGTTGGTGGTCGGGTTGAGGTGTCGAAAGACAGACAGACAGACAGACCTGTTAGCCTGATTTTTTGTTTTGTTTTTGGAGATGACTGGCAACTACTACATCACTGAGATAGGGACGAAAATTCGGTAACAACGGCAAGGAGTGACTGTGGCTCAGTGGTTAGAGCCGGGGGACGGAGTAGGTCACTCACCGACACGGCGGCGGCAGTTCGATTCCCTCGAGATTTCGGAGTGTTGGTGGTCGGGTTGAGGTGTCGACAGACAGACAGACCCGTTAGCCTGATTTTTTGTTTTGTTTTTGGAGATGACTGGCAACCACTACGTCACTGAGATAGGGACGAAAATTCGGTAACAACGGCAAGGAGTGACTCTGGCTCAGTGGTTAGAGTCGGGGGAGGGAGAAGGTCACTCACCGACCCGGCGGCGGCGGTTCGATTCCCTCGAGATGTTGGAGTGTTGGTGGTGGGGTTGAGGTGTCGACAGACAGACATACCCGTTAGCCTGATTTTTTGTTTTGTTTTTGGAGATGACTGGCAACCACTACGTCACTGAGATAAGGACGAAAATTCGGTAACAACGGCAAGGAGTCACTCTGGCTCAGTGGTTAGAGCCGGGGGACGAAGAAGGTCACTCACCGACGCGGCGGTTCGATTCCCTCGAGATGTTGGAGTGTTGGTGGTTGGGTTGAGGTGTCGACAGACAGACAGACCCGTTAGCCTGATTTTTTGTTTTGTTTTTGGAGATGACTGGCAACCACTACGACACTGAGATAGGGACGAAAATTCGGTAACAACGGCAAGGAGTGACTCTGGCTCAGTGGTTAGAGCCGGGGGACGGAGAAGGTCACTCACCGACCGGGCGGCGGCGGTTCGATTCCCTCGAGATGTTGGAGTGTTGGTGGTCAGGTTGAGGTGTCGACAGACAGACAGCCCCGTTAGCCTGATTTTTTGTTTTGTTTTTGGAGATGACTAGCAACCACTACGTCACTGAGATAGGGACGAAAATTCGGTAACAAAAGCAAGGAGTGACTCTGGCTCAGTGGTTAGAGCCGGGGGACGGAGAAGGTCACTCACCGGCGGCGGCGGGTCGATTCCCTCGAGATAATGAAGTGTTGGTGGTCGGGTTGAGGTGTCGACAGACAGACCCGTTAGCCTGATTTTTTGTTTTGTTTTTGGAGATGACTGGCAACCACTACGTCACTGAGATAAGGACGAAAATTCGGTAACAACGGCAAGGAGTCACTCTGGCTCAGTGGTTAGAGCCGGGGGACGAAGAAGGTCACTCACCGACCCGGCGGCGGCGGTTCGATTCCCTCGAGATGTTGGAGTGTTGGTGGTTGGGTTGAGGTGTCGACAGACAGACAGACCCGTTAGCCTGATTTTTTGTTTTGTTTTTGGAGATGACTGGCAACCACTACGACACTGAGATAGGGACGAAAATTCGGTAACAACGGCAAGGAGTGACTCTGGCTCAGTGGTTAGAGCCGGGGGACGGAGAAGGTCACTCACCGGCGGCGGCGGTTCGATTCCCTCGAGATAATGAAGTGTTGGTGGTCGGGTTGAGGTGTCGACAGACAGACCCGTTGGCCTGATTTTTTGTTTTGTTTTTGGAGATGACTGGCAACCACTACATCACTGAGATATGGACGAAAATTCGGTAACAACGGCAAGGAGTGACTGTGGCTCAGTGGTTAGAGCCGGGGGACGGAGAAGGTCACTCACCGACCCGGCGGCGACGGTTCGATTCCCTCGAGATGTTGGAGTGTTGGTGGTCGGGTTCAGGTGTCGACAGACAGACAGACCCGTTAGCCTGATTTTTTGTTTTGTTTTTGGAGATGACTAGCAACCACTACGTCACTGAGATAGGGACGAAAATTCGGTTACAACAGCAAGGAGTGACTGTGGCTTAGTGGTTAGAGCCGGGGGACCGAGAAGGTCACTCACCGACCCGGCGGCGGCGTTTCGATTCCCTCGAGATGTTGGAGTGTTGGTGGTCGGGTTGAGGTGGCGACAGACAGACAGACCCGTTAGCCTGATTTTTTGTTTTGTTTTTGGAGATGACTGGCAACCACTACGTCACTGAGATAGGGACGAAAATTCGGTAACAACAGCAAGGAGTGACTGTGGCTCAGTGGTTAGAGCCGGGGGACGGAGAAGGTCACTCACCGACCCGGCGGCGACGGTTCGATTCCCTCGAGATGTTGGAGTGTTGGTGGTCGGGTTCAGGTGTCGACAGACAGACAGACCCGTTAGCCTGATTTTTTGTTTTGTTTTTGGAGATGACTGGCAACCACTACGTCACTGAGATAGGGACGAAAATTCGGTGACAACGGCAAGGAGGGACTCTGGCTCAGTGGTTAGAGCCGGGGGACGAAGAAGGTCACTCACCGACCCGGCGGCGGCGGTTCGATTCCCTCGAGATGTTGGAGTGTTGGTGGTCGAGTTGAGGTGTCGACAGACAGACCCGTTAGCCTGATTTTTTGTTTTGTTTTTGGAGATGACTGGAAACCACTACGTCACTGAGATAGGGACGAAAATTCGGTTACAACGGCAAGGAGTGACTGTGGCTTAGTGGTTAGAGCCGGGGGACCGAGAAGGTCTCTCACCGACCCGGCGGCGGCGGTTCGATTCCCTCGAGATGTTGGAGTGTTGGTGGTCGGGTTGAGGTGGCGACAGACAGACAGACCCGTTAGCCTATTTTTTTTTTTTTTTTTTGGAGATGACTAGCAACCACTACGTCACTGAGATAGGGACGAAAATTCGGTTACAACGGCAAGGAGTGACTGTGGCTTAGTGGTTAGAGCCGGGGGACCGAGAAGGTCACTCACCGACCCGGCGGCGGCGGTTCGATTCCCTCGAGATAATGAAGTGTTGGTTGTCGGGTTGAGGTGTCGACAGACAGACAGACCCGTTAGCCTGATTTTTTGTTTTGTTTTTGGAGATGACTGGCAACCACTACGTCACTGAGATATGGACGAAAATTCGGTAACAACGGCAAGGAGTGACTGTGGCTCAGTGGTTAGAGCCGGGGGACGGAGAAGGTCACTCACCGACCCGGCGGCGACGGTTCGATTCCCTCGAGATGTTGGAGTGTTGGTGGTCGGGTTCAGGTGTCGACAGACAGACAGACCCGTTAGCCTGATTTTTTGTTTTGTTTTTGGAGATGACTTGCAACCACTACGTCACTGAGATAGGGACGAAAATTCGGTAACAACGGCAAGGAGTGATTCTGGCTCAGTGGTTAGAGCCGGGGGACGGAGAAGGTCACTCACCGACGCGGCGGTTCGATTCCCTCGAGATGTTGGAGTGTTGGTGGTCGAGTTGAGGTGTCGACAGACAGACCCGTTAGCCTGATTTTTTGTTTTGTTTTTGGAGATGACTGGCAACCACTACGTCACTAAGATAGGGACGAAAATTCGGTAACAACGGCAAGGAGTGACTCTGGCTCAGTGGTTAGAGCCGGGGGACGGAGAAGGTCACTCACCGACCCGGCGGCGGCGGTTCGATTCCCTCGAGATGTTGGAGTGTTGGTGGTCGGGTTGAGGTGTCGACAGACAGACAGACCCGTTAGCCTGATTTTTTGTTTTGTTTTTGGAGATGACTGGCAACCCCTACGTCACTGAGATAGGGACGAAAATTCGGTAACAACGGCAAGGAGTTACTGTGGCTCAGTAGTTGAAGCCGGGGACGGAGAAGGTCACTCACCGACCCAGCAGCAGCGGCTCGATTCCCTCGAGATTTTGGAGTGTTGGTGGTCGGTTTGAGGTGTCGACAGACAGACAGACCCGTTAGCCTGATTTTTTGTTTTGTTTTTAGAGATGACTGGCAACCACTACGTCACTGAGATAGGGACGGAAATTCGGTAACAACGGCAAGGAGTGACTGTGGCTCAGTGGTTAGAGCCGGGGGACGGAGAAGGTCACTCACCGACGCGGCGGTTCGATTCCCTCGAGATTTTGGAGTGTTGGTGGTCGGGTTGAGGTGTCGACAGACACAGACCCGTTAGCCTGATTTTTTGTTTTGTTTTTGGAGATGACTGGCAACCACTACGTCACTGAGATATGGACGAAAATTCGGTAACAACGGCAAGGAGTGACTGTTGCTCAGTGGTTAGAGCCGGGGGACGGAGAAGGTCACTCACCGACCCGGCGGCGGCGGTTCGATTCCCTCGAGATGTTGGAGTGTTGGTGGTCGGGTTGAGGTGTCCACAGACAGACCGACCCGTTAGCCTGATTTTTTGTTTTGTTTTTGGAGATGACTGGCAACCACTACGTCACTGAGATAGGGACGAAAATTCGGTAACAACGGCAAGGAGTGGCTGTGGCTCAGTGGTTAGAGCCGGGGGACGGAGAAGGTCACTCACCGACCCGGCGGCGGCGGTTCGATTCCCTCGAGATGTTGGAGTGTTGGTGGTCGGGTTGAGGTGTCGACAGACCCGTTAGCCTGATTTTTTGTTTTGTTTTTGGAGATGACTGGCAACCCCTACGTCACTGAGATAGGGACAAAAATTCGGTAACAACGGCAAGGAGTTACTGTGGCTCAGTAGTTGAAGCCGGGGGACGGAGATGGTCACTCACCGACCCAGCAGCAGCGGCTCGATTCCCTCGAGATTTTGGAGTGTTGGTGGTCGGGTTGAGGTGTCGACAGACAGACAGACCCGTTAGCCTGATTTTTTGTTTTGTTTTTGGAGATGACTGGCAACCACTACGTCACTGAGATAGGGACGGAAATTCGGTAACGACGGCAAGGAGTGACTGTGGCTCAGTGGTTAGAGCCAGGGGACGGAGAAGGTCACTCACCGACGCGGCGGTTCGATTCCCTCGAGATGTTGGGAGTGTTGGTGGTCGGGTTGAGGTGTCGACAGACAGACAGACCCGTTAGCCTGATTTTTTGTTTTGTTTTTGGAGATGACTGGCAACCACTACGTCACTGAGATATGGACGAAAATTCGGTAACAACGGCAAGGAGTGACTGTGGCTCAGTGGTTAGAGCCGGGGGACGGAGAAGGTCACTCACCGACCCGGCGGCGACGGTTCGATTCCCTCGAGATGTTGGAGTGTTGGTGGTCGGGTTCAGGTGTCGACAGACAGACATACCCGTTAGCCTGTTTTTTTGTTTTGTTTTTGGGGACGACTGGCAACCACTACGTCACTGAGATAGGGACGAAAATTCGGTAACAACGGCAAGGAGTGACTCTGGCTCAGTGGTTAGAGCCGGGGGACGGAGAAGGTCACTCACCGACGCGGCGGTTCGATTCCCTCGAGATGTTGGAGTGTTGGTGGTCGAGTTGAGGTGTCGACAGACAGACCCGTTAGCCTGATTTTTTTGTTTTGTTTTTGGAGCTGACTGGCAACCACTACGTCACTGAGATAGGGACGAAAATTCGGTAACAACGGAAAGGAGTGACTCTGCCTCAGTGGTTAGAGCCGGGGGACCGAGAAGGTCACTCACCAACCCGGCGGCGGCAGTTCGATTCCCTCGAGATGTTGGAGTGTTTGTGGTCGGGTTGAGGTGTCGACAGACAGACAGACCCGTTAGCCTGATTTTTTGTTTTGTTTTTGGAGATGACTGGCAACCACTACGTCACTGAGATAGGGACGAAAATTCGGTTACAACGGCAAGGAGTTACTGTGGCTCAGTAGTTGAAGCCGGGGGACGGAGAAGGTCACTCACCGACCCAGCAGCGGCGGCTCGATTCCCTCGAGATGTTGGAGTGTTGGTGGTCGGGTTGAGGTGTCGACAGACAGACAGACCCGTTAGCCTGATTTTTTGTTTTGTTTTTGGAGATGACTGGCAACCACTACGTCACTGAGATAGGGACGAAAATTCGGTAACAACGGCAAGGAGTGACTCTGGCTCAGTGGTTAGAGCCGGGGGACGGAGAAGGTCACTCACCGACCCGGCGGCGGCGGTTCGATTCCCTCGAGGTGTTGGTGGTCGGGTTGAGGTGTCGACAGACAGACAGATCCGTTAGCCTGATTTTTTGTTTTGTTTTTGGAGATGACTGGCAACCACTACGTCACTGAGATAGGGACAAAAATTCGGTAACAACGGCAAGGAGTTACTGTGGCTCAGTAGTTGAAGCCGGGGGACGGAGAAGGTCACTCACCGACCCAGCAGCGGCGGCTCGATTCCCTCGAGATGTTGGAGTGTTGGTGGTCGGGTTGAGGTGTCGACAGACAGACAGACCCGTTAGCCTGATTTTTTGTTTTGTTTTTGGAGATGACTGGCAACCACTACGTCACTGAGATAGGGACGAAAATTCGGTAACAACGGCAAGGAGTGACTCTGGCTTAGTGGTTAGAGCCGGGGGACGGAGAAGGTCACTCACCGACCCAGCAGCAGCGGCTCGATTCCCTCGAGATTTTGGAGTGTTGGTGGTCGGGTTGAGGTGTCGACAGACAGACAGACCCGTTAGCCTGATTTTTTGTTTTGTTTTTAGAGATGACTGGCAACCACTACGTCACTGAGATAGGGACGAAAATTCGGTAACAACGGCAAGGAGTTACTCTGGCTCAGTGGTTAGAGACGGGGGACGGAGAAGGTCACTCACCGACCCGGCGGCGGCGGTTCGATTCCCTCGAGATGTTGGAGTGTTGGTGGTCGGTTTGAGGTGTCGACAGACAGACAGACCCGTTAGCCTGATTTTTTGTTTTGTTTTTGGAGATGACTGGCAACCACTACGTCACTGAGATAGGGACGGAAATTCGGTAACAACGGCAAGGAGTGACTGTGGCTCAGTGGTTAGAGCCAGGGGACGGAGAAGGTCACTCACCGACGTGGCGGTTCGATTCCCTCGAGATGTTGGAGTGTTGATGGTCGGGTTGAGGTGTCGACAGACAGACAGACCCGTTAGCCTGATTTTTTGTTTTGTTTTTGGAGATGACTGGCAACCACTACGTCACTGAGATATGGACGAAAATTCGGTAACAACGGCAAGGAGTGACTGTGGCTCAGTGGTTAGAGCCGGGGGACGGAGAAGGTCACTCACCGACCCGGCGGCGACGGTTTGATTCCCTCGAGATGTTGGAGTGTTGGTGGTCGGGTTCAGGTGTCGACAGACAGACAGACCCGTTAGCCTGTTTTTTTGTTTTGTTTTTGGAGATGACTGGCAACCACTACGTCACTGAGATAGGGACGAAAATTCGGTAACAACGGCAAGGAGTGACTCTGGCTCAGTGGTTAGAGCCGGGGGACGGAGAAGATCACTCACCGACCCGGCGGCGGCGGTTCGATTCCCTCGAGGTGTTGGAGTGTTGGTGGTCGAGTTGAGATGTCGACAGACCCGTTAGCCTGATTTTTTGTTTTGTTTTTGGAGATGACTGGCAACCACTACGTCACTGAGATAGGGACGAAAATTCGGTAACAACGGAAAGGAGTGACTCTGCCTCAGTGGTTAGAGCCGGGGGACCGAGAAGGTCACTCACCAACCCGGCGGCGGCAGTTCGATTCCCTCGAGATGTTGGAGTGTTTGTGGTCGGGTTGTGGTGTCGACAGACAGACAGACCCGTTAGCCTGATTTTTTGTTTTGTTTTTGGAGATGACTGGCAACCCCTACGTCACTGAGATAGGGACGAAAATTCGGTTACAACGGCAAGGAGTTACTGTGGCTCAGTAGTTGAAGCCGGGGGATGGAGAAGGTCACTCACCGACCCAGCAGCGGCGGCTCGATTCCCTCGAGATGTTGGAGTGTTGGTGGTCGGGTTGAGGTGTCGACAGACAGACAGACCCGTTAGCCTGATTTTTTGTTTTGTTTTTGGAGATGACTGGCAACCACTACGTCACTGAGATAGGGACGAAAACTCGGTAACAACCGCAAGGAGTGACTCTGGCTCAGTGGTTAGAGCCGGGGGACGGAGAAGGTCACTCACCAACCCGGCGGCGGCGGTTCGATTCCCTCGAGATGTTGGAGTATTGGTGGTCGGGTTGAGGTGTCGACAGACAGACAGACCCGTTAGCCTAATTTTTTGTTTTGTTTTTGGAGATGACTGGCAACCACTACGTCACTGAGATAGGGACGAAAATTCGGTAACAACGGCAAGGAGTGACTGTGGCTCAGTGGTTAGAGTCGGGGGAGGGAGAAGGTCACTCACCGACCCGGCGGCGGCGGTTCGATTCCCTCGAGATGTTAGAGTGTTGGTGGTGGGGTTGAGGTGTCGACAGACAGACATACCCGTTAGCCTGATTTTTTGTTTTGTTTTTGGAGCTGACTGGCAACCACTACGTCACTGAGATAGGGACGAAAATTCGGTTACAACGGCAAGGAGTGACTGTGGCTCAGTGGTTAGAGCGGGGGACGGAGAAGGTCACTCACCGACCCGGCGGCGGCGGTTCGATTCCCTCGAGATGTTGGAGTGTTGGTGGTCGGGTTGAGGTGTCGACAGACAGACCGACCCGTTAGCCTGATTTTTTGTTTTGTTTTTGGAGATGACTGGCAACCACTACGTCACTGAGATAGGGACGAAAATTCGGTAACAACGGCAAGGTGTGGCTGTGGCTCAGTGGTTAGAGCCGGGGGACGGAGAAGGTCACTCACCGACCCGGCGGCGGCGGTTCGATTCCCTCGAGATGGTGGAGTGTTGGTGGTCGGGTTGATGTGTCGACAGACAGACAGACCCGTTAGCCTGATTTTTTGTTTTGTTTTTGGAGATGACTGGCAACCCCTACGTCACTGAGATAGGGACAAAAATTTGGTAACAACGGCAAGGAATTACTGTGGCTCAGTAGTTGAAGCCGGGGGACGGAGAAGGTCACTCACCGACCCAGCAGCGGCGGCTCGATTCCCTCGAGATGTTGGAGTGTTGGTGGTCGGGTTGAGGTGTCGACAGAGAGACAGACCCATTAGCCTGATTTTTTGTTTTGTTTTTGGAGATTACTGGCAACCACTACGTCACTGAGATAGGGACAAAAATTCGGTAACAAAGGCAAGGAGTGACTGTGGCTCAGTGTTTAGACCCGGGGGACGGAAAAGGTCACTCACCGACCCGGCGGCGGCAGTTCGATTACCTCGAGATGTTGGAGTGTTGGTGGTCGGGTTGAGGTGTCGACAGACAGACAGACGCGTTAGCCTGATTTTTTGTTTTGTTTTTGGAGATGACTGGCAACCACTACGTCACTGAGATAGGGACGAAAATTTGGTAACAACGGCAAGGAGTGACTGTGGCTCAGTGGTTAGAGCCGGGGGACGGGGAAGGTCACTCACTGACCTGGCAGCGGCGGTTCGATTCCCTCGAGATGTTGGAGTCTTGGTGGTCGGGTTCAGGTGTCGACAGACAGACCCGTTAGCCTGATTTTTTGTTTTGTTTTTGGAGATGACTGGCAACCCCTACGTCACTGAGATAGGGACAAAAATTTGGTAACAACGGCAAGGAATTACTGTGGCTCAGTAGTTGAAGCCGGGGGACGGAGAAGGTCACTCACCGACCCAGCAGCGGCGGCTCGATTCCCTCGAGATGTTGGAGTGTTGGTGGTCGGGTTGAGGTGTCGACAGAGAGACAGACCCATTAGCCTGATTTTTTGTTTTGTTTTTGGAGATTACTGGCAACCACTACGTCACTGAGATAGGGACAAAAATTCGGTAACAAAGGCAAGGAGTGACTGTGGCTCAGTGGTTAGACCCGGGGGACGGAAAAGGTCACTCACCGACCCGGCGGCGGCAGTTCGATTACCTCGAGATGTTGGAGTGTTGGTGGTCGGGTTGAGGTGTCGACAGACAGACACACCCGTTAGCCTGATTTTTTGTTTTGTTTTTGGAGATGACTGGCAACCACTACGTCACTGAGATAGGGACGAAAATTTGGTAACAACGGCAAGGAGTGACTGTGGCTCAGTGGTTAGAGCCGGGGGACGGGGAAGGTCGCTCACTGACCTGGCAGCGGCGGTTCGATTCCCTCGAGATGTTGGAGTCTTGGTGGTCGGGTTCAGGTGTCGACAGACAGACCCGTTAGCCTGATTTTTTTTTTGTTTTTGGAGATGACTGGCAACCACTACGTCACTGAGATAGGGACAAAAATTCGGTAACAACGGCAAGGAGTGACTGTGGCTCAGTGGTTAGAGCCGGGGGACGGAGAAGGTCACTCACCGACCCTGTGGCTCAGTGGTTAGAGCCGGGGGATGTAGAAGGTCACTCACCAATTCCCTCGAGATGTTGCCTGATTTTTTGTTTTGTTTTTGGAGATGACTGGCAACAACTACGTCACTGAGATAGGGACAAAAATTCGGTAACAAAGGCAAGGAGCTACTGTGGCTCAGTGGTTAGAGCCGGGGGACGGAGAAGGTCACTCACCGACCCGGCGGCGGCAGTTCAATTACCTCGAGATGTTGGAGTGTTGGTGGTCGGGTTGAGGTGTCGACAGACAGACAGACCCGTTAGCCTGATTTTTTGTTTTGTTTTTGGAGATGACTGGCAACCACTACGTCACTGAGATAGGGACGAAAATTCGGTAACAACGGCAAGAATTGACTGTGGCTCAGTGGTTAGAGCCGGGGGACGGAGAAGGTCACTCACCGACCCGGTGGCGGCGGTTCGATTCCCTCGAGATGCTGGAGTGTTGGTGGTCGGGTTGAGGTGTCGACAGACAGACCCGTTAGCCTGATTTTTTGTTTTGTTGTTGGAGATGACTGGCAACCACTACGTCACTGAGATAGGAACGAAAATTTGGTAACAACGGCAAGGAGTGACTCTGGCTCAGTGGTTAGAGCCGGGGGACGGAGAAGGTCACGCACCGACCCGGCGGCAGCGGTTCGATTCCCTCGAGATTTCGACGTGTTGGTGGTCGGGTTGAGGTGTCGATAGATAGATAGATAGACTTTTATTTGTCATTGTACAGTGTACAACGAAATTAAGGGGGAGCGCTCCCACAGAGCTACCGTGCACAACAAAAAACAAAAAAAACAAAAACAAAAACACAAACAAGGATTAAAAGGAGTGCAATAATAAATACTGTAACTGTAGTGCAAATGAACAGAATAAATATAAAATAATTTACACTATTTAAAAGAATGGTGTAAATATTTCACACATCATTGGGCCATGAGGTGCAGACATGGCACAGAGGCCGGAGCTGTCCAAGGTGCTGAAGGGGGGGGGGGGGCGGTGGGAGGAGGTAGGTAGGTGGTTGGTTATTGTCCAGGGGGGCGGCAGTGTGTGTATCCGCAGCTGTTTGCAGTTGTGATGGCCCAGGGGAAGAAGCTCTTCGTCAGTCTGTTTGTGTGTGATTTTGTTGACCTGTAGCGTCTCCCCGAAGGCAACAGATCAAACAAAGGGTGGGCCGGGTGTGAAGGGTCTCTAGTGATGGCCATGATTCTCCGGAGACAGCAGGATGTGGCGTTTTCTTCCAGGCTGGGCAGAGGGCAGCCGATGATCTTTTGAGCAGTGTTTATTACCCTCTGTACTGCCTTCCTGTCCTTGGCTGTGGAGCCTGCGTACCAGACGCCCAGACAATACGTCAGTACGCTCTCAATTGATGAGTGGTAGAAGGCCAGCAGCAGCCTCGTGTCCAGATTGTTCTTCTTAAGGACACGCAGGAAATGTAGCCGCTGCTTAGCCTTCTTTACCAGCATCCCGGTGTTGTGAGTCCATGTGTGATCTGCAGCGATGTGGGTGCCCAGAAACCTGAAGGTGGTAACAGTCTCCACTTGCTCTCCGTTGATGAGGAGGGGGGTGTGGTCCTGTCTGATCCTCCTGAAGTCCATGATGAGTTCTTTAGTTTTCAGGACATTCAGGGTCAGCTTATTTTCCGAGCACCAGGATGACAGTTTCTGCACTTCATCCCTGGATGCTGTCTCGTCGTTGTTGCAGATGAGCCCAACCACTGTTGTGTCGTCCGCATATTTTATGATGCGGTTGGTTGGGTGGGCTGGAGAGCAGTCGTGGTTGTACAGGGCGTACAGCAGGGGGCTCAGAACACAGCCTTGAGGGGAGCCAGTGCTGAGTGTGATTGTGGAGGAGTGATGGGGGCCGAGTCTCACAGACTGTGGGCGGCTCGTCAGAAAGCTTTTGATCCAGTTGCAGGTGGAGAGGGGGATCTGTAATTCCAGTAGTTTGGAGAAAAGAATGTCTGGTAGGATGGTGTTGAAAGCTGAGCTGTAGTCCACGAAGAGCATCCTCACGTAGCTCTTCTTGTTCTCCAGGTGACTCAGCGCTGTGTGGAGTGTCAGGCCGATGGCGTCCTCCGTAGACCGGTTTGCCCTGTATGCAAACTGGTCGGGGTCGAGGGAGGGAGGGAGACAGTCTCTGGTGGTGGGAGACTGATCGCTCCAGGCACTTCATGATTACAGACGTCAGGGCAATGGGTCTGTAATCATTCAGGCTGTCTATTGTGGATTTATTGGGAATGGGGATGATGGTGGAGGCCTTCAGGCATGTGGGGACGGTGGCATGTGACAGGGAGAGGTTGAACAGTCTGGTGAGGATCCCTGCCAGTTGGTTGGCACATGCTTTGATCACCGCCCCGGGGATGCCGTCAGGACCAGCAGCTTTCCTGGGATTCACTGCTCTCAGGTTTTTTCTCACCTCCTGCTCCTGGAGAGAGAGGGGTGGGGTGCTGGAACCGGGGGGAGGCAGTGGCTAAAGGTGAGTGGTGGTGGTCTCGAAGCGGGCAAAGAAGCTGTTCAGCTCCTCTGCCAGTGAGCTGCTGCTGCTGCTGGAGGATGTGGGAGGGGCCTGGCCTTTGTAGTTGGTTAGAGCCTGGATGCCCCTCCACATCTGACGCGGGTTGTTGTCCGTCAGGTGTCCCTCTATTTTCCTCTTGTAGGAGTCCTTCGCCAGCTTGATGCCCCTCCTCAGGTCAGCTCTGGCAGTGCTGTAAAGGTCTCTGTCGCCGGTCCTGAAGGCCGAGTTTCGAGCTCTGATCAGGGTCTGGACTTCTTTTGTCATCCAGGGCTTCCTGTTTGGAAAGACCCGGATGTGTCTGTCCTCCGTGACGTGTTCTGCACAGCACCTGATGTAGAAGAGGACAGACTCGGTGTATGTGTCCAGGTCCTGATCTTCAAAGATGCTCCACTCTGTGCAGGCAAAGCAGTCCTGCAGCTGGGCAAGAGCATTTTCAGGCCAGGCTTTGATGGTCCGGGTGGCTGGTTTGGTTTGCCTTCTGAGGGGGTGTAGGCTGGGAAGAGGAACAGAAAGAGGTGGTCAGATTGTCCAAGGTGGGGGAGGGGGGTCGCCCTGTATGCATGTTTTATGTTTGAGTAAACATGGTCCAGTGTGTTTTTTCCCCTCGTTGCACACTTGAAGTGCTGATGGAATTTGGGGAGAACAGTCTTGAGGTTTGCTTTATTAAAGTCCCCGGCGATGATTTGTACGCCATCCGGATGAGCTCTCTGCTGTTCAGTGACCATGAGCTGGAGCTGGCCGAGTGCCATGCTAACGTAAGCATCGGGAGGTATGTAAACAGCGGTGATGATGGCTGCGGTAATCTCCCGTGGCAGGTAGAACGGCCGACACTGGACAGACATGGCCTCTAGGTCCGGTGAGCAGTAGGTGTCAATTACTCTGCTGTCCGAGCACCAGTTCTGGAGTACATACACACAGAGTCCCCTTCCTATGGTCTTACCGGAGGCTCTGGTCCGGTCATGGCGGTGAATGGTGCGGCCTGCTAGCTCCACTGTAGCATCGGGGATATGCGGGCGCAGCCAGGATTCGCTGACAATCAGCAGACAGCACTCGCGGACGAAGTTGTCGAAGGTGATACGTGACTGCAGCTCATCCATCTTGTTTGCGAGGGATCTGGCGTTTGTCAGGAAGATTGATGGTAGTGGAGGTCTGTGCGGTCGGTTTCTTAGCCGAGCTAGCAGGCCTCCCCGGCCTGCCGGACCCGATAACAATCCACGGGGCGCCCGGTGGTCTCGCTATCTCCGATGAGATGTTGTGAGTCCGTGTGA